>JAGGNK010009382.1:0-20593 GCA_017590115.1 Montifringilla adamsi
CACCTGCCTGGGACACAGCGGCCAAATCGCATGCCACTTATACCTTAGCCTGAGTTCCCACCTGCCCGGGAGACAAGGGCCTAATCGCAGGTCTCTTATACCTCAGAAAATGTTCCCACCTGCCCGGGACACAACAGGCTAATCGCAGGTCACTTTTACCTCAGCCACAGTTCCCACCTGCTCGGGATACAACAGCTTAATCGCAGGTCAGCCATAGTTCCCACCTGCTCGGGACACAACGGCTTAATTGCAGGTCACTTATACCTCAACCACATTTCCCACCTGCCTGGGAGACAACGGCTTAATTGCAGGTCAGCCAGAGTTCCCACCTGCCCGGGACACAACAGCCTAATCGCAGGTCACTTATACAACAAGACAACAATAATGTACCTTTTACTTTCGAACCACCTATTACAATTTTAGGTGTTACTTGCCAGTCCCGGTGGTATTGGATATCCGTTAATCCAGCTGTGTTGTCCAACCCCAGATGTTCTTGGGCATTTTATCCCTCAATCCAGCTGTGCTGTCCAACCCCAGATGCTCTTGGGCATTTTTTTCCCTCAATCCATCTATGTGGTCCAACAGAGATGCTCTTAGGCATTTTTAATTTCTGGCTGTGTTTCCCATCTCAGGATGCTCTTGGGTAAAAAATTTTTATCCCTCCATCTAATTGTGCTGTTCAACCCCGGATGCTCTTGGTTAAAATTTGTTATCCCTCAGTCTGGCTGTGTTGTCCAACCCTCGATGCTCTTGGGCAAAATTTTTGTCCCTCAATCTGTGTTGTCCAACCCCAGTTGCTTTTGGACATATTCTCAACCGGCAGAATTCTGCTCAACCCTGGATGCTCTTGGAATGGTAATCCCTCAACCCAGCAGGTTTCAGGCGCCCCTCTTTTCCTGTTTCCTAGTGGACTGGGCTAGGAAACTCTGCTCCCTTCCTCCGAGGGGTCCAACCCCTCCCTGAGACCCAGTCCCAGTTACCCCGGGGGATTCTCTCACTCCTTTTAACATTCACTTTGTCTCTTTACTGGCCGTTTTCCTCGCGGACGGAGCGGCCACGGGCCAGGCGGCTGGGACCGGGGCAGACGGACTCACCGTCCAGGCCGGAGCCAGGGACGGGGCGGGGGGAGTGCAGCCGCAAACGGGTGGGGGAACAAGCAGGAATGGAAGAGGTATTTATTGCTTCGTCTTGGGTCTTTTTTGATATTTAAAAGATTTTATTTTCCTACGATCTCCCACCCAGCATGCAGCATATTCTTTTTCTTCTGGATTAAACTTTTTTTTTTTTTAACAAATAAATCCAGAACCTGACAAATCTAAATTTCTACTTGGATACTTAGAATGGTCGACGAGCTAACTCATGACCTCCTAATGTTGTTTTTCTCATCACCTTTTTTTATTTATCTTTTGGCAAGTTATACATCTTTCAGGGACTTGTTTTGCTAATCTAAAAATCCCAATGCACCCATAGATCCTTAAAAAAATGATCACATGATCACACAAAACCTGGGTACCTCAGTTGGTTTTCTGATGCATGTCTTCTAATATTTTCCTAGGAAGCATTTTATTGTCTTCCATCAGGAAGTTTCTATTTCCGTGATTCATCTTGTTCACCACCTATCTTGTTTGTATTCCTTTTTCTCTGCTTCACTAAACTTTGGAATTTCTAATTTTTCCTCATTTGGAGTTAATATTAACATAACTCTTTCAGCTCCATTTTCTGCTGCATCCTTAGCTTCCTGATCTGCCTAATTATTTCCTGTTATTTCTGGGGTCATTCCCTTTTGGTGTCCCTTAATGTGTACTATAGCTACCTCTTCAGGTAATTTTAATACCTCTAAAACGAGCCCCTCATGTACTAATTCTTTTCCTCTTGAATTAAGTAATTCTCTTTCTTCCCAAATTTTTCCAAAGGTATGTACTACTCCAAAGGCATTTCTTGAATCAGTATATATTGTTCCTTTCTTTTGTGCTAAATATTCTAGTGCTCTTTTTAGAGCATATAATGCACAAGTTTGAGCTTACTAGTTTAAGGTTATTTTCCCTTTTTCCATAGTTTGCATGTTTTTCCCATCAACTACTGCATACCCTGTACTTTCTCCTTTTGCAAGGAGTGGTATCTCTGTTAGCTAACATAACTCCTAAAGGGCTGTTTTGGGGTATCTCTCCTAGTATGCTTTTTACTCCCTTTTTTCTTTCCTGTGTCCAACTTACTGGGGGTTTTTTTGTCCCATTTTTCAAGATCTTATCTATTCATCCCCTGCCTCTGTTTCTCACTTTCACTAGCAATCTGAATACCACTTTCTTTTGACTAAGATCCCTGTCACCAGAGAATCACTACTCTTTGTGGCGCCCCCACCTTGCCTTGGGGTTGACCTCAGGGTTTCAGTATCACTGGGCCTCCGGGAAGGGCTCTGACTCTGGTTGCCTCTGGTGCCAGTTCACCTGTGAGGCTGATTGGTGTGTCACTCACACTCTTTAGCCACGGCCCTCTCCACCTGCCTGGGGGAACAATGGCTTGTTTGTGGGTCACATACACCTTTTTCCACAGCCCCCCCTTCCCACCCGCCCGGGAATTTGAGTCTGATTTTGTGTGTGACTCACTCACACAGAACAAGACAACAATAAGGTACCTTTTACTTTCAAATCATGTATTCCAATTTTAGATGTTACTGGCCAGTCCCGGTGCTCTTGGATATCCCTCAACCCAGCTGTGTTGTCCAACCCCAGATGCTCTTGGACATATCCTCAGTCCGGCAGAATTTTGCTCAACCCTGGATGCTCTTGGAATGTTATTTCCTCAACCCAACAGGTTTTAATTCTGGATGCTCTTGGGCACACTTATCCCTCAACCCAGTAGAATTTTTAGGGGCCCCTTCCTTTTGTCTTGTTTTCTAGTGGATTGGGCTAGGAAACTCCTCTGCTCCCTTCCTCCAAGGGATCCAACCCTTCCCTGAGACCCAGTCCCAGTTACCCCAGGGGATTCTCTCTCTCGCTTCATCTCTTTACTGGCTGTTTTTCTTGCAAAAAGATGGAACTGCAGCATGGGAGACTCCTCACACAGGTAGCAGGTCTGGGATAACCAGCCTGCCTCTCAGCCACACACACATTCATCCCCTCGTACCAGTCCCCCCGAAAAGTACTTACCAATCCTTTTTTCCTCTTCGGGTTCTTCGTGTGCACTACTAGTCTTAGGGGGCCAACTACCGCAGTTTTAGGGAGCCTTTTTCCCTTTTCTTTTTTCATTGCCTCCTTTTGTCCACCGATCATAACCTGTGTCTGTCGGTCACACTAGGGGAAACAGAGTAAGGCTGCCTAATTGGGCAGGGTGTGCCTTCCTCAGCCTGACTCTCCTAAAGCACCAGCAGCGAGGTGTTAGTAAACATCTTCTGCTACCATAATTGTGAAAAACGCCAATCACTTGTTTTTAAAATTTTAAAAGTTTAATAGTAATAAAATGGTTATAAAAATAGTAATATAATTAGAGTAATAAAAATTTGGACAATTAGGATTAGGACAATACGAGACAATAAAAACAAAGAGTTACAGACAGTCTGGGTACCTCTTTCTGGGCAAAATTAGCCCGGGGAGGTGGTGGAGTCACCTTCCCTAGATGTGTTTAAAAAAAGATTGGATGTGGCACTCGATGCCATGGTTTAGTTGAGGTGTTAAGGCATGGGTTGGACTCGATGATCTTGAAAGTGTCTTCCAACTTAATGATTCTGTGAAATTTGCTGCTTCCTGTCCCCCCTGTCCCCCCATCCACCTGGAAGGCAGCTCTCGGTATTCCCAAAGGCAAGGCAGTTTTCCATAGTTCATTTCTCTGGTGGGTTATGTTTAACAGTTCTCACCTGTTTTTTGGGGGGTTTCTGCATTTTAGTACTTGAGCTTCTTTTGTGATATTTCCAGCCCGTTTCTCTCACATGGCTTACTACATCATGTAGGAGATTTCCCCATGTCGGGACTGGTCACCTCAGGGTTTGTGGTTTGTGTAAAGCTTCATTATGCATTACAGCTCTTTTGATTTTGTCCCGTCTCCCCACCAAACAACTTTTTAGCATAGTTGATGTTTCTCTTAGCAAAGATCTTAATATATTAGGATTCACCTCTGCAGAGATTGGAATATCTCTAGCTGCACGTTTGTGCTTTGCCAGCAAACAGGTGACTTTTGTAACAGCAGCAGAGATGTCATTAATTGACTGCATACCATTGAGGTAGATTCCTCTCTCTTCATAATATTTATTCCTCCTCCCCAATATGCAGCTGTTCTGCTTATTGAATGGGGTTCATTTGGAGGATCTAGTCCAAGGTGCAAAAGGACATCCACACTCCAGAACCTGAAACTCTCCACGTCATCCAATAATATCCTATTTCCCCCAGTGAGACAAACTCTCCACAGATATTTAGTTTCTGTCTCCCCTGTCCTTCATCCATATTTTTCTTTAAGGTTTTCCAATTGCAGGGAATCCCAGGGAGAAACTAACCTGGTCCTTTTCCTAGAAGCCAACATATTGCTGAATATAGTCTTGTTTAAGTTTAAAAAGCTATTTAAGAACATCACACAGATCTGTCTCAAGGCTGAATAGCTATGAGTGGCAGGGTGTGTGGGACAATCCAGGCAAGTACCTAGGACAGTGGGTACCTCCAATGTTTTGGAACATCCCCTTGAACAAGTGCAGAATCTGAAAAAAACCCCAAAAAAACAAAACAGTAAAATATTTGGGAAAAGTGTCCTGTTGTCACTGAAACTGCAGGAAAACCAAAAACTTTCCAACAACATTTTAGTGTGTCCTGGGTTGCAAGACGTGGGTGGGGGTGTGTATTCTATTCCGGTCTGTTAGAGGCAGGGCAGTTATCTTCTCTTAATCAGGCAGTTTTCTTTATCTCTTCCACAACCAATCCTGCCTCCAGAAAATATCTTCTGTTAATGGGCCATTGAGCCTCACTGCATGACTGATAAAATTACATCAACCCATTGTGAGATGCTCTGCCCAGGGGGAGGAGCCAAGCATTCCTGCCTGGATATAATTTGAGATTTGGAACACTACAGGCAGCCTTTTCCCACTGGATTCCAAGAGGAGCAGCTGTCTTCTCCACAGGATTCCCAGAGGAAGACCAGGCCCATCTACACCACCACTGGATCTTCAGAGGAAAACTACACCCTTCTACAGAATCACTGCTTCAACAGAACCACATCTGTCACTCCAGGACTGCAGCCACCATTTAATTGGACTGCTACCAACACCCTGACCAACAGGGTGTCAGGTTGTATTCTGATTGTCAGTGTTGTTTTGTATTACTGCATTTTTCTATTTTATTTTTATTTTCTTCACTAATAAAGAACTGTTATTCCTACTCCTATATCTTTGCCTGAGAGCCCCTTAATTTCAAAATTATAATAATTTCGAGGGAGGGGGTTTACATTTTCCATTTCAAGGGAGGCTCCTGCCTTCCTTAGCAGACACCTGTCTTTTCAAACCAAGACATAGTGTTAGAGAATCAAGGCCTCACTTTATTTCTGCCCAGGATGTGCAACAGAAATAATTTCATCCACACATAGCTCGGGTGTGCAGAGATAATAATTCCATGACACATGAGTTTTAGTAAATTTTTTCTTAAACTTTATACAGTTCAAAACCCGTAGAAATCCATTGGTTTAATGTTCATTGGTTCCAAGTTGCGTAGTTCTTAGTATTGGGTTTCCTATTGGACCCTGATTTCTTTGCCTCTGATGTTAATTAAATCCACACTCCTTGATTTCCTTATCAGCCTTTTCCAGACCAGGTGTCTCCAACTATGCCAAGGGGCAGTGTCTGGGGTAGATGTTTGTTGATGTTTGCTGATGGTCATTGATGTTTTGTTGATGGTCGTTATCTTTTTGATATCTTTTGGGCTATTCCCATTCTGTTGATATGTTAAGCTCATCTCTGTTGACTGGTGTAACATCCCTTAAAAAACCCCTTAAAATCCTTTCCCCAAAGCAAAGGCAAACAAAGCCGGATTAGAGAAATAAAATTAAAAAAAAAAATTTAAACTTGGTATATTTTCCAACACTGTCACCCTGGCAATTCCAGAGAGACACAAATCACTGCAATGTGCTGGGGCTTGGCTCAGGCCTATTGAGTTCTCTTCAACACTACTCAGTATCCTCTTGAAAGGAAGGAGGGACTTGTCTTTACAAAGAAACTGGATCTGCTGCTAATTAAAGCTAGATACTGGGAGATAAAAGAAACAATGGGAAGTGTGAGAAACGACTGCTCACTTAAAAAATTTTAAAGGTTTATTAAACCTTTACAAAAAATGCAACAAAAGGACTAAATAAGGAAAAATAACAGTGCTGGCAGCCCCTCCCCTTCGTGGCTGCCTGCCACTTTGAGATTTGGAACACTACAGGCAGCCTTTTCCCACTGGATTCCAAGAGGAGCAGCTGTCTTCTCCACAGGATTCCCAGAGGAAGACCAGGCCCATCTACACCACCACTGGATCTTCAGAGGAAAACTACACCCTTCTACAGAATCACTGCTTCAACAGAACCACATCTGTCACTCCAGGACTGCAGCCACCATTTAATTGGACTGCTACCAACACCCTGACCAACAGGGGGTCAGGTTGTATTCTGATTGTCAGTGTTGTTTTGTATTACTGCATTTTTCTATTTTATTTTTATTTTCTTCCCTAATAAAGAACTGTTATTCCTACTCCTATATCTTTGCCTGAGAGCCCCTTAATTTCAAAATTATAATAATTTCGAGGGAGGGGGTTTACATTTTCCATTTCAAGGGAGGCTCCTGCCTTCCTTAGCAGACACCTGTCTTTTCAAACCAAGACATAGTGTTAGAGAATCAAGGCCTCACTTTATTTCTGCCCAGGATGTGCAACAGAAATAATTTCATCCACACATAGCTCGGGTGTGCAGAGATAATAATTCCATGACACATGAGTTTTAGTAAATTTTTTCTTAAACTTTATACAGTTCAAAACCCGTAGAAATCCATTGGTTTAATGTTCATTGGTTCCAAGTTGCGTAGTTCTTAGTATTGGGTTTCCTATTGGACCCTGATTTCTTTGCCTCTGATGTTAATTAAATCCACACTCCTTGATTTCCTTATCAGCCTTTTCCAGACCAGGTGTCTCCAACTATGCCAAGGGGCAGTGTCTGGGGTAGATGTTTGTTGATGTTTGCTGATGGTCATTGATGTTTTGTTGATGGTCGTTATCTTTTTGATATCTTTTGGGCTATTCCCATTCTGTTGATATGTTAAGCTCATCTCTGTTGACTGGTGTAACATCCCTTAAAAAACCCCTTAAAATCCTTTCCCCAAAGCAAAGGCAAACAAAGCCGGATTAGAGAAATAAAATTAAAAAAAAAAATTTAAACTTGGTATATTTTCCAACACTGTCACCCTGGCAATTCCAGAGAGACACAAATCACTGCAATGTGCTGGGGCTTGGCTCAGGCCTATTGAGTTCTCTTCAACACTACTCAGTATCCTCTTGAAAGGAAGGAGGGACTTGTCTTTACAAAGAAACTGGATCTGCTGCTAATTAAAGCTAGATACTGGGAGATAAAAGAAACAATGGGAAGTGTGAGAAACGACTGCTCACTTAAAAAATTTTAAAGGTTTATTAAACCTTTACAAAAAATGCAACAAAAGGACTAAATAAGGAAAAATAACAGTGCTGGCAGCCCCTCCCCTTCGTGGCTGCCTGCCACCTGGCTCCTCTTCAAGATGGATGCTTCACCTTTTATACCCCTGTGTGTTGCATCAGCCAACCCTGGCCCTTCCCAAAGTTTGTCAGTCAACTCTTCTTTGCCGTTTATTGGTGGAGACTACTTTCTTGCAACTTGATTGGAGGGTCAGGTGTTGTCACACCATGCCCCCCCCCCTTAGCAACAAGCTTTTGCATTTTCAACTGCCTCATGTAAGAGGTATATGTACATGTCCTCTTTCTGCCTGTCCTAGATAACCCAGACTGTCCAATGGCCACAATATGGGGGGAGAAAGGGGACTATGGGGAAAACAGAGGACATCTGAACAACACCACAATAACATAACTATACATCAATAAACCTTCTCTTAATATTCACACAATATTCATCCCTTAATTGCAAGAACCAATCATCTCATTATTTATCTATAACAGAAGGATTCCACTGATTGATAAATTGAATGAGAGATTTGTCTTTACAAGCAAACTGTAGGTCTGCTGATAAATAAAATTGAATACTGAAAGATGAAAGAAACAATGGGAAGAACCATAAATTCCATAAGGAGGAAATGCGGCTGGGAAATTCAGATACAAAAGAGGCTGTGTCCTCCAAAAATTTGAGACACCCCAGGGGAAATGCCCCATGGTCTCTCCCTTTATTCGAATAAAGTAACAGGACTCGTCTGTCTCCTCTTTGGACATAAATCTCTGGTGTTTGTGGATTAATTTTTCTGACACTCTAGAGGAAAATAAGGTCTCTGGATCTGATGACAACATGGCAGGTACCAAAGCTGATCTGACACTGGCAACAGACACTGCGGCTACACCAACCCCAGCTACAGACACTGCAGCAGAGAGAACCAACCTGTACCTGTACCAGTTACCTGTGTTGTGAGAGACTGGAAGGACTGCTGGCTCAAAACATTTCAGGCACATGTGTGGGGGAAGGGGCATGTCAGGCCTTGCCCTGGCAGGGCAATGCTCTGCTCCACACACCCCGCCCCCTAGAGCCTGTATCACAGCCCCACAGTGGTCACCAATCACTGGTACATCGGAGGCAATGCTCCACACTCCTCCTCTGGAACCCTTAACCCAGCTCCTGAGTGGCTATCAGACTGGAAGTCCCACCTGGATGAAGGGCCTAGGAAAGCCAAAGGGTACTTAAGCCAGAGCATGAGGTGAGCCCATTGTCTTGACCCTACCTCCCTTTGATTTTATATCAACTGAGACACTACTGGAACCAGGAGTGATAGCTATTTTCATTCTTTTCTATATATATTTTCTCTTTTTCTTTCTTCTTCTAATTTCTTTTCAAAGTCTGAGTAACTTAAATTCAGATGGATTGGAGTTTGCTAAATTGAATGGGCTTAGAGTTTGCTAAGTTAATGCTTTGTGAAATGCTTTATGTTGATTAAATGTTGCTCTAAACTTTTGCCAAACTTCACTGATTTTCTGAAGTTTGTCAGTAAAGTTTTTGTTATTTTGATGTCTTCAGGTGTATCTTGCTGATATTTTCTCCCATGTGTCTGACTCAGGGTACATAACAGAACCTTAAGCCCTTTAATGAGACTTGTTGAGCAAGATCTGGGGCTTTAAACCTGTACACAAGAAGAAATAAGACACAAAAGACATCTTGTTTAGCAAAGAAGGACAAAGCAGGGCCATCACAGGAATGGGAGGAAGAGACAGAACAAGACCAAGAGTTAACCACTTGGTTCTTATCCCTGAGTGAGCAGCAAGATATATGAAAAGATTTCAGCTGTCATCCAGGTGAGCACATTATCACTTGGCTGCTTCGATGCTGGGAAAACAGGACTAAAAGTTTGGAATTAGAGGGTAGGGAAGCCAAGCAGCTGGGATTACTTTCCAGGGAAACAGGCATTGACAAGGCAATTTGAAGAGAGACGTGAGTCCTTACCCTCTGGAGGCAACTCCTGCCAAGCATGAAGGAAAGGTATCCCTTTAAGGAAGGTGCACTATATCGCCCAGGCAAGTGGACTGCAGTAGAGAAAGGTATCTAGTACCTGAGGGAATTAGTCATGCTAGAGATTATTTATTTTGACCTAAACAATGCACAGTTACCCACAAAGTCCAATGCACAGGAACCATGTGGTAGATATTTTTATGGAGCACACCATTATTGCACACCAATGCACTGGAAACAATAAATTGGAAAGATGCCACACCAATAACAGTGGATGAAGTAGTTTGGCAGCTCTGGGAATATGAAGACAATCTCTCTTCCTCCCTCATCTCAGCTCTTGAAAAACTGCCCAAAAAGCATGAAAAACTGTTCCAGGAGTTCCTATTCCCCACTGGTAGGGGCCTGCATCTCAGCTATTAACAGTAAGCATTCTTTTCCTTAAGAGGGATATAGAAGATACATATCACAGGGTAGCCTGTGGTTTTACCTGCAGGACCATGGAGAGGACATAAGGAAGAGAGGTGGAAAACCGACCTCCACCCTAGAGGCATGGGTGCAGGAATTGCAAAAAAAAAAAAAAAAAAAAAAAACCAACCAAAAAAAAAAAAAACCCTAAGCCCCAGGGGCTCTTCCAGGACAGCTGCTGCTGCTTCAGTCTCCAATGGGAATCTTTCTAGGCAGAGTGGAAGGGGTGATCTTACACCTGATTCTATGGAAAGAAATTCTAATCCATTTCTTCAGGAAGTAAGTGATCCTATGACCAGTAGTAAAGTGGTCCTGCCTCCAGTCAGATGGGGGAGAGGGACAAAGGGGTTTACTGCACTGTGTGGATTAGATGCCCTGGCATGTCAAACCCACAGGAGTATAAAGCTCTAATAGATACCAGTGCACAGTACACCCTAATGCCATCAAGCTATAGAGGGGAAGAACCTATTTGTATTTCTGGAGTGATGAGGGGGATTCCAACATCTGACTCTATTGGAGGCTGAGATTAGCCTGACTGGGAATGAGTGGTAAAAGAACCCCACTGTGACAGGCCCAGAGGCCCTGTGCATCCTTGGCATAGACTTACCTCAGGAGACGGTATTTCAAGGACACAAAAGGGTACTGGTGTGTTAAAGCAGAGTGATGCAGAGTCCCCAGGCAGGTGCAAAGGAGAGCTACTTTATTGCAAAAACCAGGCCTTTTTAAGCAGTTAGGCCTTTAGCTGTTACATAGTTTTAAATCATAACAAACATAATCCAACCAACCACCATACACCACAATGTGAACACTCAATAGTTATATAACTTGTTTTTCTACCTCCAATGCAGCTGAGTCACTTTCCCATAGTCCTCTTTTACTTAGCTGAAGTAGCAGGCCTGAGCCATGATTTTACAAGGGTAACAAGCCCGTATTTTGTTGCCTTTTTCCCAACCTGGAAATGAAACTTGAGGCAATTTTAGAAAGGAGGTAATATAAAAGAGGATCTTTATTTGAAGGCCTTCAGGAGCAGTTATAGAAAGATGTCCACAAAAGCCCACCACCCCAGGGGTGAGTACATTTTATAGGTTTTAGGAAATTAGCATAATTGATAAAGAGCACCAATTAGGAAGATAAGTGATGATGCAGTCCCCTCCCAGGTCAAGCCCTTTTTCTGGAGCCCCCCCTTCAGCACTAGTTGTACTTTGTCAATGAAAATGTATCTCAAAGAGTTGTTCTCAGCTTCAGTTCCCAGGAAGAACCAAGAGAGCACAAGGCCTTGTACCTCCCAGGACTTGGAGCTCTGGAATTTGTTCTGTCTTTCTGCTTAGGGAAAGGCCATGGAAAAGTACTGGGAAAACTAGTCACTAATACAGTAGGTGACAGAGTTACAAATATATGTGTGAAGAATACAGAGAGCATAGAAAAGAAAAAAGGCAAAACCCAAATGGCATCAGTTTTATAAGGTTTTACCTATATGCAACACTGGTGGGTTTTTGATACAGCTGCCCTGGAGCCAGAGGAAATTAGGCAGCTGCCTACTTTGGCCGGTCTCTTAGAGGACCCTTCAGTTGTGGGGTTGCTGAAGGTCAAGGACCAACAGGTGCTGATCACTATCAAAACAGTGATCCAGGGGCAATACGGCACCAGCCAAGATTACCTGATTCCAACCCACAAACTGATTTGTTGACCAAAGAGCCAAGGAGTGATTAGCAGGACCTGCTTACACTTTAATAGCTCCATATGGCCAGTGTGAAAGTCTAATGGACAATGGAGACTAACAGTAGGTTATCATGGCCTGAATGAAGTCATGATGCCACTGAGTGCTGCCATACTGGACATGTTGGAACTTCAGTATGAGCTGGAGTCAAAGGCAGCCCAGTGGTGCCACAACGGATATCTCTGATGTATTTTTCCAATCCCTTTGGAGGCAGAGTGCAGACCACAGTTTGCTTTCACTTGGAAAGGTGTCCAGTACACCTGGAATCAACTGCCCCAGGGTTGTAAACACAGTCCCATTATTTGCCATGGACTGATCCAGACTGCACTGGAAAAGGGTAGAGCTTTGGAACACCTGCAGTATATTGATGGCATCATCATATGGGGCTGTCATGGATGCAGCTAGCCTGTAGCTGCTAAATAAATTTGGTCATATCAGACCTTCAAAACAAGTCCTCAGATGAGGCAGGGATAGGTTGGATTCAAACCTAAACAGAGACTTCACCCAATCATGTTCCATCCTAAGCTGCAGACATTTCACTGGTCAAAGAGCTGGGCGGTGTTAAAAGCAGACCAATCAGCGGTTTAAACCAAGGCATTTCAAACCCCCTATATACAGTGGGTTCGACCAATAAAACTGGTTGTCATTGCATAGATCTCTGAGAGTGTGTGTCATCCCTGTCTCTGACCACTGACCCCACATAACACATGTTAACCCCATGTAATATGGGGCAATAGAGCAGAAAAAGGTTTTGAGAAAGGGAAGAAAATAGCCCAAATCCTTCTGAAAGCAGGTTTTGCCATAAAACAAAGATCAAGGGACCTGCCCTGGATATTCAGTTTTTGGGAATAAAATGAAAAGATGGACATAATGAGATAGGAATTCATATGATCAACAAAGTATCATCAATTTCTCTACCAACTAGTAAGAAACACAGGCTTTCCTAGGCATTGTGGGATTCTAAAGAATGCACATTCAAAATTACAGTCTGATTGTCAGCCATCTTGTCTGGGTTTAGAGATGAATTTTAGGAGAAAACACCCTGGAATGAGCATTTCCTCTAAAGAGAAGGACTCCAATAATCCCTTTTTGCCAGTGAGAGGAATGAATATCAGTAAGTGAAAGAAAAGTAAAACTGTTTATTAACAAAACAAAATACCTGCAAGGCACAGAAAAAAAATTGAACCTTACACCCCACTCCCACCTCACTGTGTGGCTGGGAGGCAAAGATGGCAGCTGGCCCCCTTTGTCTCAGGGAAGGAGGAGAAAAATGTTCATGCAGCAGCTGGGAACCTGCTGGATTTCTGGCATTGGTCTTCTCCTTCCATCAGGTGAAGTTGGTGGATTTTAATGTCCTTTCTCGTGTTGGTTCAGTTTCTCTGAGGTCTTGGGTTGGCCCCCACCATCTCCCCAGATGGACTGGAAAAAAAAAAAAACAACACCCAAGCTGTTGTATTGTGCTTTTTGTTTTATCAGTAGGTCTATGGTTTGATTTGTGATTTAGTAGTTTTCCTTGGTGCTGGTATTTCTTTTGTCTCCACCCTTTTCCCAGAAATGTCGTCAGCTAGTTTCTAGTTTCTATTTCTCCAAATTTTACCCATTTCCTAAGACTGTTTTTCTTCCTTGGAAGTTTATTGGTTCGTTACCGTTATCCTCCGCCTGGGTTTTTACTCCCAACTCTCCTGATTTGTTGGAAGTTGGGTCTGCCCCTGCCTTTCCCCTGAGATATAAGTCTTTGTTGGCCCCCTAATTGGGGCCCAGGAAGAAAGAGGGGAAGAAACACCATCAAATAAAGTTTCCCTGGGACCTGTGTGTGCTGCCTGTGTTTTATACTGCGCCGAATTGACTGACAACTGGGATTCAAGGAGCTCAAGGGGGAAAAACTGCCGCCCCCCACACTCAACATCAGCTAGTCAGGGGAAGAGAAGCGGCACCAAGCCAAAACAGTTAAAGGAAAAAAAGCAAAGAAAAAGCCACCGAGAGAATTCCTGGTACGGCCTCCAGGCTAGGGGAAGGGAAAAAAAGGAAAACATCTTACTTCAAGCTAGCAAAAACCAATCCAGTAAGAGAAACAATGTAGTGTGCTGGTCCGCGCCATAGCCCTAGCACACCGGAGCACACACTGAGGCAAAAGAGAGTTTGAACCAAACTGTGCAGGAGCCCAAGGCTCCCTGCCTCACCCCCGGGTCCATCTTAAATCTACAGCAGCCATTTCTGGGCATAAAGCCAATGATTGGGGAATAAAGTATCATCATAAAATTACCCCAAGACACCTCTATTAAGTGACCTGTAAGAAGAATGATTTCCAATGGGGCCCTGAGCATCAACAAATCTTTGAATAAATCAAACAAGAGACAGTTCATGCTGTAGCCCTTGGGCCAGTCCAGACAGTGCAAGATGTTAAAAAAGGGTTCTACATTGCAGTCAGGGAGAATGGTACTTTCTGGAGCAGAAGGCACCAGGGGAGACTTGAGGTCGACCTCTTGGCTTTTTAAAGGATCTGAAGCCCGCTATAGTCCAACTGAAAAAGATACCAGCAGCTTATGAAGGGGTTTGAGCTGCTTTGGAAATGATTGGTTCTGAAGTCCAGCTCTTCCTGGAACCCTAGTTACCCATGCTGGGTTGGATGTTGAAAGGAAGGGTCTCCTCTACACATAATGCAACTGATCTTACATGGAATAAGTGGATTGCACTGATCCCACAACAAACTCAAATAGGAAATCCCAGTCATCCAGTAATCTTGGAAGTGATCATGGACTGGCCAGAAGGCAAAGAGTTTGGAGTGTCACCAGAGGAGGAGGTGAGGCATGCTGAAGAGGCCCCACTATATAATAAATCACCAGAAAGTGAGAAACAATATGCCCTGTTAACTGATGGGTTCTACTGTACTGTAAGAAAGCACCAGAGATGGGAGGTGGATGTACTGAGTCCACAAAGATAAGTCTCAGAAACTGTTGAAGGAGGTGGTGAACTAAGTCATTTTGCAGAGGTGAAAGCCATCCAGTTGGCTCTAGACATTGCTGAATGAGAAAAATGGCTGATACTTTACCTCTATACTGACTCATGGATGGTGGCAAATGCCATGTGGGGGTGGTTGCAGCAATGGAAGCAGAAAAGCTGGCAGCGTAGGAGTAAACCCAGCTGGGCTGCTGCATTTTGGCAAGATATTTCTGTCTAGGGGGACAACTTGGTTGTGAAGGTACATCACATAGATGCTGTTATACACATGAGTCAGGCCACTGAAGAACATCGAAATAACCATCAAGTGGATCAGGCTGCTGGGATTGAAGTGGCTCAGGCGGCATTGGGCATCTTGTGGACCTTGTCTCCGACAGTCTGGATTTGGGGATCTGAACTTGAACTGCCCTATGACTGCCACATTAATGAAGAATAAAATATGATGAAACCAGACAAGTGCAGCAGTGATGGAATTAGAACTGGCTTCAACTTACAACGATGTGTCCAGTGAACAGCACATCTAGCTCCTCTCTGGGCATCTTGCTCCAGTGTTTTATCATCCTCATTGTAAAAAATTTCTTCTTAATAGCTAGTCTAAATCTATCTTAGTTTAAAACCATTACCCCTTGTCCTATTGCTACAGGCCCTACTGGAAAGTCTGTTGCAATCTTACTTGTAGGCTCCCTTTAAGTACTGGAAGGCCACAATAAGGTGTGCCCAGAGCCTTCTCTGTTCTGAGCTGAACAACCCCAACTCCCTCAGCCTTTCCTCATAAGAGAGGTGTTCCATCCTTCTAATCATCTTTATGGACCGCCTCTAAACCCACTCCAACAGATCTATGTCTTTTCTGTGCTGAGGATTCCACAGCTGGATGCAGTACTCCAGGTGAGGTCTCACAAGAGCAGAGCAGAGGGGAAGAATCACTTCCCTCAACCTCTTGGTCACGCTGCTTTGAATGCAGCCCAGGATGCATTTTCCTTCTGGGCTGCAACCACATATTGCTGGCCCACATCCAGCATTTCATTCAACAGTACCCCCAAGTCCTACTCTGCAGAACTGCTCTCTATCCCTTCATCCCCCACCCTGTATTGATACAAGAGATTGCCTAGACCCAGGTGCAGCACCTTGCACTTAGTCTTGTTGAACCTCATGAGTTTCCCATGGGCCACATCTTGAGCTTGTCCAGTGTGGGATATGGGGTTATATTTGTTAAAATTGTTAAGGCTTATGTTTACCCAGAAAGCCCTGTGGGGAAGGCACAGCTGCAGGCTGGACGGTTGGAAGTCGGTTGGGCAGTGAGAGGCAGTTATGAGGAGGAACGCGTGGACAGCATATGAATGGGAAGCTGATTGGGTGATAGGACATGTGGATAGTAGACTGCAGCTGAGCCAGACAATGGGTGCCCTTCTTCTGTTAAGTTCTGGTTCTGTCCAGTGGAAACTAAAAGTATAAAAGGGGGGGGGGGGGATTTCTACAATAAAGTGATCTCCTTCGGATGCATAAGGAGGTCCATGTCTCTTTGTTCCCCATTGCTACAGTCCAGGTCGCTCTGGATGGCATTCCATCCTTCAGGAGTATCAACTGTACTGCTCAGCTTGGTGTCATCTGCAAACTTGCTGAGAGTGCACTCAAATCCGTTGTGTCTGTCATTAATGAAGATATTAAACAGCACTGGTGCCAATACAGAGCCCTGAAGGGTTTGTCACCAATGTCCATTGGGACTCTAAGCTGTTGACCACTATCCTCCGGATGCAACCATCCAGCCCATTCCTCATCCACCAAACAGTCTGCCCATCAAATCCTTCTCGCTCCAATTTAGAGAGAAGGATGTTGTGGGGGACCACGTCAAAGGCCTTACAGAAGTCCAGATAGATGACATCAGTAGCCCTTCCCTTGTCCACTGATGGAGTCACTCCATTGTAGAAGGCCACTAGGTTGGTCAGACAGAACTTGCCCTTGGTGAAGCTGTGCTGACTGCCCCTGTTGGAACCCAGGGCACGGGGAATATTTCTCTGCCTGTCCTGAGGTGTCCTGACTCCCAGGGAAGCACTGCCTTTAACCTTCACCCATGGAGAGGGCTTCCAAGACTTTGGGATGGATTGGAGTCTACAAGTGTGTGAAATAGAGAATAGTGTAGTTTGTCACAAGGTGAGAAATTTAGAGTTTTGGGATTTTAGTATAGAGGTAGATAGGAGACAAGATGGAGGATCTTGAGTATTGTCTGAGCTTCTTCTTCTTCATCTACTCCATTTTTCTGCAGTGTTGGTGGCACAGGGTGATTGGTTGTGGGAAGCCGCAGTGCAGAGGTTACGTGGACAGGCAAAGGATTAGTTATTGGCAGAAAGGTAGAAATAAAGTACATTGTAAGAGTTAATTGGATAAAACAGCTTTAAAAGACCTTGAAACTGTACTTGTCCCAAATCACCTCCTTGTCCTCCATGTGCCTTAGCAGAGCTTCTAGGAGTATCTGTTTCATGATCTTCCCAGGCACAGAGGTGACGCTGATGGGTTGGTAGTTCCCAAGGTCCTCCTGGCCTGGAATCCAGTCAAAAGATACAAACAATGCAAACTGTTTGTGGTGAGCTACAGGTGGCACCAGTGGTAATTTTTGTTACTGAATATGCTAAAAAGCCACCCTGGCTTACCATCTTCAAACACACATCTGTCCCTTTGAAGTAAGGTTTGACAGATAAGCTGTTAAACTGCCCTGAAGGCATATGACTGGCAGTCAATTTCTTTATGCCATAAAAAAAATCCAGCATACCTCCATACAGTCAGATTCTTTCACATACTTCTCAAAATACACGGAGTTTCTTCTGTGAATTAGAATGCATCTTCACAGTTACTTCCCAGGGACTGAGAGAAAGAGGAAGACGTATTCCACGAAACAGTGTGTGGTGAGATACATCAAAACTGCTAATTAATGTTTCTCTTGCTGGCTTTAGTATATAATTGCTTTAATGTTATTGCTTTAAAATAGTGCACTTTGCAATTTTATGTTATAGTCGACTAGTGCTTTTAGCTTTTATACTGTGTAGTAAGTAATTCTGGTTAAGATCTTCTGACTTTTCATTTGTCTTAATAAATAATTCATATTTTATAAATATATCTGATTTGCCATTAATAAAACTTGCAGGACAAAGCTGAAAAACAGTGAGGCTAAGATCCACCTGCCCCTAGACTCCTCTCTCTGAGAAAGAGTTTAGAAAGCGACGGGGTCTTCTCAGCAGCTCATGACTCAGCAGAAGGGCTTCTTTAATAAACTTTGTCTGAAGCTTCCACTGCACCTGCAACAACCTTGTCATAAAAGGAAATTAAGTTTCACAAGCAGGTCTTTCCCCTCATGAACCCATGCTGGCTGTGACCAATGACTGCATTGTCTTTCAGTTTGTCAAGCCATTCTCCATGATATTTGAAAAGTCATGGCAGTCAGGTGAAGTCCCAGGTGACGGGAAAAAGGGAAACATTGCACCCATCCCAAGTCCTGCCTGACCAACCTGTTGACTTCTAGAGTGACTACATCAGTGGACAAGGGAAGGGCTACAGATGCCATTTATATGGACTTCTGTAAAATCTTTGACACAGTCCCCCACAATATCCTTCTCTCTAAACTGGAGAAAGATGGATTTGATGGGTAGATGGTTAGATGGATAAGAAAGTGGTTGGACGGTGACATCCAGAGGGTAGTGGTCAATGGCTCAGAGTGCCAATGGACATCTCTAACAAATGCTGTCCTTCAGGGCTCTGTAATGAGACCAGCGTTATTTAATATCTTTGTTTGACATAGACAAAGGTTTCAAATGCACTCTCAGCAAATCTGGAGATGACACCAAGCTGAGTGGTGCAGTTGATATACCTGTAGGATGGGATGCCATCTAGAGGGACCTGGAAGAACTTGAGAAGTACACCCACGGGAAACTCATGAGGTTCAACAAGGACAAATGCAAAGTTCTGCACCTGGTTTGGGGCAACCCCCAGTATCAATCCAGTCTGGGGGATGAACAGATCAAGGGCAACCCCCAGTATCAATCCAGGCTGGGGGATGAACAGATCAAGGGCAGCCCTGCTGAGAAGGACTTGAGGGGGCTGGTAGGTGAGGGGTTGGACATGAGCCACCCATATGTGCTGGCAGCCCAGAAAGCCAACTGTATCCTGGGCTACATCAAAAGCAGAGTGGCCAGTGGGTCCAGAAGGTCAAGGGAGATGATTCTGCCCCTCTACTCTGCTCTCCTGAGACTACATCAGGAATACTGCATCCAGGTCTGGAGTCCTCTGCATAAGATGGACATAGACCTGTTGAAGTGAGTCCAGAGCAGTGCCATGAGGATGATGAGAGGGACAGAGCACCTGTCCTATGAGGAAAGGCTGAGGGAGTTGTGGTTCTTGAGCCTGAAGAAGAATCTGGGGAGACATTATTGCAGCCTTTCAGTAGCTGAAGTGAGCCTACAGGAAAGCTAGAGAGGGAGTTTTTAAAAGGGCATGTAGTGACAGGACAAGAGGTAATGACTTTAAACTGACAGTAGGTTTAGATAAGATATTAGGAAGAAATTCTTAACTGTGAGATTGGTGATAATGCCATTTGGGTTTTGCCTTTTTTCTATGCTCTCTGTATTCTTCACACATATATTTGTAACTCTGTCACCTACTGTATTAGTGACTAGTTTTCCCAGTACTTTTCCATGGCCTTTCCCAAAGCAAAAAGACAGAACAAATTCCAGAGCTCCAAGCCATATTACCTCCTTTCTAAAATTATCTCGAGTTTCATTTCCAAGTTAGGGAAAAGGCAACAGTGAGGCACTGAAACAGGTCTCCTCCACGGGCTGCAGGTGGATCTCTGCACCCCTGTGGTCCTTCATGGGCTGCAGGTGCACAGCTGCTTCACCATGGTCTCCACCACAGGCTGCAGGGGAATCTCAGCTCTGGTGCCTGGACTGCCTCCTGCTCCTCCTTCTCCACTCACCTTGGTGTCTGAAGAGTTTTTTCCTTCACACACTCCCACTCCTCTCTTCTCTGGCTGCTATTGCTTTTGTGCAATAATTTTTTTTTTCTCCTTTAATTTGTTATCACAGAAGCGTTACTACCATTTCTGATTGGCTTGGCCTTGGCCAGTGGTGTGTCCATCCTGGAGCCAGCTGGCATTGGCTTCTGGCAACTTCTCACAGAAGCCACACACCTGTAGCCCCCTCACCAGAACCTTGCCACACAAACCAAATACAGTTCTTAAGGTGTGATACAATTCATTAGATAGCTATTCTCTGTGCAACACACCAGGGTAATGTAAAAATCTTATTTCTTTGCTTCAGTAATTTTTACCTCATTAATTTATGCCCATGTGAACTGATGTCCCATAGTAGTCTACTAGGCATGCTGACCAAGAAGGTGTAAAAAGTATTTTTTAAATTTAGCCTTATCAAATGCACCTCGATTACCAAGAACATAGTCTGTGCATTGCACCAAGTTTTGCAGTTTTACAGCAAACTCTATTCACCTTTAGGTGTATGGAGAGCCCAACCCGTTTTCAAAGGACAATAATGTTTTTAAACACTTGACTCCTCAAGCCAACTTCAGTTCCTACATCTTTCACTGTAGCAGCGTGTGGCTGTGGCCCCCACCCCCGCCTCCCCCGCTGTTTCGGCAGCGGGGATTCCCTTCCCCCCTGCGGTCCCGGTCTTTCCCCTCGTATCTCCGGGTGTTCCCCCTACCCCGATTCCCGGTGTCCCCCCGGCGGTAGCCCCCTCCGCCCCTGCCTACCCACTCGCACCAGCTGTCCCGGCAGCGGGGATTCCCTTTCCCCACATCCCCTGCGGGACTCCCCCTCCG
>JAGGNK010009382.1:20607-50425 GCA_017590115.1 Montifringilla adamsi
CGAGAGGGAAGCTGATCAAAAATACCCCTCCTGTTTACACACCAAAGGCTCCAAGCATGAAGTGTACCCCGGCTGGAGCTCTGGTGCCGATTCTAGGACATCTGCCTCTACCTCAGATGACAGTGATTCCTCAGATTCAGATGGTGAATTTGAGGATCCCTGGGTTCAAATCAAAAGAAAAGCAGCTTTGTATAAGAACTGGGAGTTTGCTGAAAAAAATAAATGTCCTTGCTGCCCCAGTTAAATACAGAAGGGGGTGCCCCCCAAAATGGAAAAGTGTTCCTTATACTGAACTCAGAGAAATCTGCCATATTTCCAAAGATTTTGGCCGATATTCCCCATATTTCAAAAATCTTATACAAGTTACTTTCTCTACTCATGTGCTTGTCCCCCATGACCTCCAGCATGTTATGTCCCTCCTTCTATCACCTACAGAGCTACTTCTGTGTGAATCAATTTGGAAAAAACAATTAAAAACATTAGTACAAAATTACCAATTGGATGCTAGCCGAGCTTATCTCACTGTAGAGCACTTGAGCGGGGAAGGAGAATATCAAAACCCAGAAGCGCAAGCCCGAAATTTATCCAAAACTGTTTTAGAGGACATTAAAAATGGTGCCTGGAATGCTTTATTCCAAACACCTGATGGTACTACCCCACAACTAAGTTTTGCTGACATTCGCCAAAGCACTGATGAACCATATATTAAATTCATTGACAGATTAAAAGATACTATTGATAAGCAGGTCGAATGCCCAAGGGCTAAAGAGGAGCTGCTCAATAAACTAGCAGTATCCAATGCAAATGAAAATTGCAAAAAAATCATAAGGGCACTCCCCCCAGACCCTGAACCCACCATTCAGCAAATGGTGGAAGCCTGTTCCTGCCTCACAACCACTGAACACATAGGAGCCATGAGAGTCAGCAAAGGTGTAGCTGAAGCCTTTGTAGTGCAAAACAAACAAAACATGCGGGGCTGTAAGTGTAATGAACTTGGTCACCTCAAGGTAGAATGTGACAAGAACTTTGTGCAGAGACACCCCTCCACTGGTTATCCCTCCACTGCATGCCTAGACTGTAAAGAACATTTTAAACACTTAAACACTGTCCCCAGTTTCAGTACCACCAGCAGATCCAGAATCAGCCCTCTCAACAGCAGCATCAAGGAAACTTCCCGCGGAGCACAGGACAGCACTGTGCGATGACACCAAATGCCAAGCCATTCCGTACCCCTTTCCCCACCATCCCGGAAAGTCCGAGCACCAAGAGACTGTCTGTGATGCCAAGGAACAGCTCCAACCCTCCGAGGTCTACCAATACATTCAGGCAGGGACACGCATGCTGGTAAGCGCCCTTTCCATCCAGCTTGAGGATAAGGCGATCTACAAAATTCCGACTGGTAAATTTGGACCCTCTGATGAACCAAGGAACATTTTATTCATAGGGGACTCTAGTATTGGACCAGACTATTTGCAAGTATTACCAGAAGTCCAAACTGTGGGGCCAAGGGATGAAATTACTGTGACTGTCTCATGTGTACACCCACCTTGGTATTTGTCTAAGGGTACACCACATCGCCTCCGAGCACCAAGAGACTGTCTGTGATGCCAAGGAACAGCTCCAACCCTCCGAGGTCTACCAATACATTCAGGCAGGGACACGCATGCTGGTAAGCGCCCTTTCCATCCAGCTTGAGGATAAGGCGATCTACAAAATTCCGACTGGTAAATTTGGACCCTCTGATGAACCAAGGAACATTTTATTCATAGGGGACTCTAGTATTGGACCAGACTATTTGCAAGTATTACCAGAAGTCCAAACTGTGGGGCCAAGGGATGAAATTACTGTGACTGTCTCATGTGTACACCCACCTTGGTATTTGTCTAAGGGTACACCACATCGCCCAAGCCTTCCTCCTGCCTACCTGGACTGACATTTCACCAGAAAACCCTACAGTCTTATGGGCTGAGACTGTGGGCTCGGACAGACCTATTATTGAGTGTGGTTTGTTTAACAAAGGGGACAAAGTTTTTCTTCCAGGTGTAGCAGACACTGGAGCAGACATGACCATCATTTCCCTCTCTGAATGGCCACAGGGCTGGGAGCTAGTGCCAGCCAATGGAGTTATCTCTGGGATTGGATGAGCTGCCACCTCCATGCAAAGCAAACGTACAATCCTTATCCAAGGACCTGAGGGTCAGGTAGTCACAGTGAGACCTTTTGTGGTAAGGGCACCCATCATCTTATGGGGAAGAGACCTCTTGTCCCAATGCGGAGCAAGGCTAGAAATTCCCTCACCACCACAGGATTTTTAGTCGGGGCCACTGTAAATGTAGACCGCCCCACCACACCGCTCACCTGGAAAACTGGAAACTCAAATGAAAAGGTAAAGGCGCTCGAATCCCTAGTGGAGGAGAAGCTGTCCAAGGGCCACATAGTACCATCCATTAGCCCTTGGAATACCCCTGTCTTTGTCATTCGTAAACCAGGCAAAAACAAGTGGAGGCTCCTACAAGACCTCAGAAAGATCAATGAGGCCATTGAGGACATAGGCCCTCTGCAGCCCGGCCTACCCTCACCCTCAATGCTCCCCCAAGATTGGAAATTAGCAGTTATTGATATCAGAGATTGCTTTTTTAACATCCCTCTCCATCCCAGAGATGCCCCAAGGTTCGCATTTTCTGTACCATCAATTAACAGACAAGCCCCTCTCAAAAGGTATCAATGGACAACTCTTCCTCAATGCATGAAAAATTCCCCTGCTCTCTGTCAAATGTTTGTTGCCCACATGCTGTCACCCATTCGGGAAAAGTTCCCTGATGCAATAATTTTTCATTACATGGATGATATTCTAATTTGCACTGAGACTGACTATTATTTAGAGACTGTTCTCAAAAAAACTATTCAGGCCATCGAAGGAGCAGGGTTTGAAATTGCCACCGAGAAGATTCAATGCACCTGCCCGTGGACCTACCTAGGACTCTGGATCGGCGAAAGGACCATCATACCCCAGCAGCTCATCATCAAGGACAACCTGAGAACTCAGGGATCTACATCAGCTATGTGGGAGCATCAACTGGGTTTGTTCACTGCTGGGGATCACAACCGAGGACCTCGCACCCCTCTTCAACCTCTTGTGAGGCTGCGATGACCTTGATTCACCACAGACAATCACGCCAGAAGCCCAGATAGCGATCTAAAAGGTATCAGAAGCACTGTCCACGAGACAAGCCCACCGCACTGATCCCACACTGCCCTTCCAATTTGTCATTTTGGGTAAGGCACCAAGGTTTCGTGGTCTCATTTTCCAGTGGCACCCCACTCTGAAAGATCAGCTGTTATTTATAGAGTGGGTGTTCCAATCACATCAACCACATAAGACTATCACTACACCCCAGGAGCTGATGGCTCAGCTCATCATAAAAGCCAGATCACGCCTCAAAACCTTAGCAAGGTGTGAATTCACATACATTTACCTCCCAATTAAATCAGGTGAGCTGGAAGCTCTGCTCCAGACCAATGAACACCTCCAGTTTGCTATTGACAGCTATCCAGGCCAAATCTCTATCCATTTGCAGAAACATAAACCATTTAGTGAGCGTTTTAATTTGGTCCCAAAATCATTAAAGAGTAGAACTCCCTCAAAGGCACTGTTTTTACTGATGGCTCTGGAAAATCCCACAAGTCAGTTATGACATGGAAAAATCCTGACACTCAGGAGTGGGAGTCTGATGTCCAAATTGTTCAGGGATCTCCACAAATTGCAGAATTAGCAGCTGTTGTCAGAGTCTTTGAGAAGTTTAAAAAGCCCTAGAATCTGGTTACTGATTCGGCCTATGTTCCTGGGATAGCTGAAAGAGCAGAACATTCTTTGTTAAAGGAAGTCCCAAATCCAGATCTATATAGATTGCTTTTAAAGTTAACATACCTCCTCTTCCACTGAGAGCAACCATATCACATTATGTATGTGAGGTCACACACTGACCTCCCAGGACCAGTTGCTGAAGGCAACCGGACAGCAGATCTCCTAGCCATGCCAGTGCAGACCACCCTACCAGACATTTTCAATCAGGCCAAACTGAGCCATCAGTTTTTCCATCAAAATGTGCCAGCCCTTATCCGGATGTTTAAAATCTCAAGGGAACAAGCAAGAGCAATTGTGGGCTCCTGCCCCAATTGCCAGGAGTTTGCATTGTCCTCTATGGGGGCCAGGGTTAACCCCCGAGGCCTCGAAAGTTTACAACTCTGGCAAACAGATGTCACACACTATGCACCTTTTGCAAGACAAAAATACATTCACGTGTCTATAGATACATTCTCCGGGGCTGTATTTGCATTTGCCCACTCAGGAGAAAAGGCCAAAGATGTTGCCAAACACTTTCTTTTAGCGTTTTCCACACTAGGCATCCCTCAAGCCATCAAAACAGATAATGGTCCTGCTTACACCTCCAAAAATTTCAAACAGTTCCTAGATCAATAGGGAGGGAAACACACCACTGGCATTCCCCACTCACCAACAGGGCAATCCATTGTAGAGCGGGCTCACCGCACACTCAAGACAGTCCTTGACCAGCAGTGTGGGGGAGTTGAAACACTATCAAAATGTAGAAAGATTATGTAAAGCTCTCGTTATCAACTTTCTTAATAATTCATTCACAGAGCCAAACCCCCCCATTATCAGATACTTCTCCAACACTAGCAGAGCTCAACTCACTGAGAAACCCCCTGTGCTGATCAAAGACCCAGAATCTAAGCAAATAATGGGTCCATTTCCATTAGTAACATGGGGCAGAGGCTATGCTTGCGTGTCCACAGAATCTGGCCCTAGGTGGATCCCCAGCAAGAATGTCAAGCCGTTCATTAAATCACCAAGTGCAGCTCCCAGAGACACTTCCCCAGAACCTCAGAGTCAAGAAAGAGACCAAACTCAGGCAGCATGGAGGAGGAGAAGAAAAAAGACTAAACACAAAGGTCCCTCACAGAAGAAGATGACCCTCCACTGCTCCTGAAGAAAAAAAGCTGCTGAATTTTATTCGCTCATTGTTTGCACTGTTACCCCCCTTTTTTTGTTGGCTTCACCTCTCTTCAGTTTGCTACACTCTCATCCCCCCCTGTTTTCCCACCCCTTTTCTACTCAGTAAAAACAGAGGGGATAAGAGGGGAAGGTAGGAGGGGCTGTTAAAGTTACACACATTTATTTTCTCAAACTCACAGATCAACTCATCACCCCCAAGCATCCTGTTATGTCTCTGGCAGCAGGGAACCTCCAGCTGTTCCATATTGGATTTTGGATGCTCCTCACCTTCCCATCAGTTTGTGCGTGGATCGTCCCTCAGCCCAGTCAGAACATCTGGGTCACACTAACCAAGACTTTACAGCAAGACAATCTCTGCCTGTCCATGGGCAGCATGGGCAACCTGTTGTCCACGTGTCTGGTAGGGATTCCCTTGGTAGCAGATGACTGGCCTACCACTAACTCAGATCTCCTCTGCATCACAGGCAAGAGGCCCAATCCGGTAGACACTTGGGATGAGTGGACAAAGATTCTGCCAGATGCTATAGAGGAACCCCAAGAACTGGAATTGCTGGGGTCCTCCAAAGCAACATATTGTGTCAAATTTTACTTCAGGTGACAGTCAACACTGGCCTGAAACTGACCCGGCAAAAAATACATACAGAAAAGACATATCACCAATTAACAAAGCCTATAATAATCTAAATTGGTGTAATTACACCAGTCACATACTCTCTGTATCCTCACTCCACCCCAGTGTGTTGCCCCAGGGAATGTTTTTTATCTGTGGTGACCGAGTGTGGGCTGGAATCCCTTCACGTCTCCAGGGGGGGTCCCTGTAGCCTTGGCAGGCTTTCTACCCTCACTCCAAACATTACATTATTACATAATTGGAAACAAAAAAGTGAATTGGCACACCAAAAGAGATCCTATTCTGAATTCGATGAAAACTGTGATAGCCAAGTTTATAACTGGAACAAAGCAAAGAGAGTCGCGGTCTCACTTTTCTTACCTTGGGTGGCCGCAGCTAAGGCTCTCGGTGAGCTTTCTCACCTGGAGTGTTGGCTTAGTAAGCAGGCAAACGCTACCCCCACTGCACTCAGTGACCTGCTTAGTGCCACTGAGGCTACCAGGCATGCAACATTACAAAACAGAGCTGCCATAGACTTTCTACTGTTTGCCCATGGACATGGCTGCCAAGACTTTGAAGAGATGTGCTGCCTCAACATCTCCTCACACTCAGAATCCATCCATACAAGCATCCACAAGCTGAGGGAGCAAATAAAGGACTTAAAGGTGGAAAAATACCCAGATTGGATCATTGAACTCTTGGGACAGTGGGGTTTCACAGGATGGGTTGCATCTATTGTCAAAGGAATTTTTTGGATTGTAATAATTGTTTTTATCGTCTTAGCCATGTTTCCCTGACTAGTTAAGCATATGCAGAAGTCCATTGGGGAGGTCTTCTTAGTAAGAAAAAAAAGGGGAGATGTAGTATCCCATGAACTCTCTCCCCTTGGTCAATCCCCAAGTCCCCAGGCCTGGAAACATCAGTAACTACTCACCATAGTGTTAGCCCTCCCAGGGGAAAAAACAGACTCCCCCATGGACTTTTGTGTCACAACTTCCTCTGGTTTCTCCTTCCCCGTTCCCCTGACTGGCTTGGCATCCCTGGTGGCCACCCCCCTTCCCCTGGAGGCCAGTCCCCTCTGCCCAGCCCTTAGCTCCACCCCCCACCCCTTCCCCTTCTTAAGCTGCCTGCTCCACGTGGTTCCTCCTCTTTCTAGCTGGGTTTCCCTTCAGCTACTGTGTTACTCTGCTGGAATAAAACCTTGAAAAAGAGCCTTTCTTGCCTCTATCGCTGAGCCAGTTGCAGTGTGTTGAGTGGAGGTTTGACTGCGTTGCCTGAATGTTAACTCAACTTGCTTTTCGACAGGAGAGGTTTGTTGGGGACAAGAATTAGGCAGCAGCACCTACCATTCTAACACCCGAATTTTTAATTCACCATCCCATCAATGATGAGCATATCGATTCTATGAAAGCAAGAAGTACATCGAAAACCAAATTAAACAGATCTTACAAAAATTATAACATTTTTGTTCAATGAAACACCATATCAGGGGAACAGCTGTCACCAATTTCTCAGCCTTTAAATTATCCCCATGACTAATGTCCCTCTGCTCACAAGACAACGCAATTTAATCTTCCCTGATAAATCATCACTGAGCCAAGAAACATTTATTTCAGTTCTTCACCAGTCTTCACATTTTTACATAACACTGTGAAGTTGAGAGCAGGGGAGAATAACTTTGATTCACATGAAAAACATTGCCTATCAGATTGCTCTTCCATATGTAGCCACCAGAGCTAGTCTGTGGGATCTCAGCACACCACTGTGGATGTGCAGAGACACCAGGGGAGCCCCTGGGGGGCTCGGTCAAAGAGGAATCCTACCAATATATGAATGGGGGTAAATAGGAAGTAGCAAGGATATGATGACTCTTCATCAACCCCAAACTGTATGTCTTCCCTTTGAATCAAGATAATTTCTGATTCTGTGACTCTAAATTGCTTAACTAATCACAATTACTTGAAGAAGTCTGTTTAATTCAAGGTTACAGTTAATCCACCTTCCTACAGATCAGTCATAGCAAGCATGTGAAAAACAAATATCCTTCCTCAAGAAGCCCACATTAATCTAACTATGACCAATGATAGAAAACAGCTTCTCACCCATTTTATCTATCTAATCTATGGTTGCATTTATTGTCAGACCAAAAAGAAACTCCACTCAAAAGCTAATCAGCCATTTTCTTCACAACAGCACTTTATCAGGTGCTTTTCTACGGTTTGGTGTTCAAAGTGTGTTTATATCTACTGCTTCTATCTTCACAGGACATTTGTTCTTCTATCATAATGAAAAACTCTGGACTAACAAAAGCAACCACCCACCCACAAACATGGACCAACTATTAGATGATTAAGTTTTCAAATTTCTAAACTGCAACAGTTGCAAGAAAAAAAAATATTGCGAAAACAGCTATTAAAAAATAAGTTGTAGTGCAGCTAAATTTTTGTTAAAAATAACACTATGTTAACGAAAGTCTTCATTTATTTCCAAGTGTTCAAATTACTATTGCACATATGCCATTTAATGATTTTTTAATTTGAACATTAATAAAATTACAGTTGGAGGGTGCATATTTCCAGTGACAATCATGCAGACGTTAACACTGGCTCAGGTAAAATGATATCTTATTATTATTAGAGGTAGAAATATAACTGTCACATGGAAAACTTTTTAAGCACACAAGCTAAGAAAAATCAAATTGTGACAAGTTTTCTCAATTATAATCACAAATTAAGCAAGGCTGTTATAAGAGGAACTAATAGTTCTTGTGTCTTGGCTTGAAAAGACAGGTGTCAGCTAAGGAAGGCAGGAGCTTCTCTTGAAATGAAAAATGTAAACCCCTTCCCTCCAAATTACTATAATTTTGAAATTAAAAGGCTCTCAGACAAAGATATGGGAGTTGGAATAACAGTTCTTTATTAGGAAAAAATAAAAATAAAAATGCAGTAATACAAAACAACACTGACAGGGTCATAGTATGACCTGACACCCTGTTGGTCAGGGTGTTGGTAGCAGTCCAATTAAATGGTGGCTGCCGTCCTTCTGGAGTGATAGATGTAGTTCTGTTGAAACAATGATCTTGTGGAAAGGGTATAGTTTCCTCTGAAGGTCCAGTGATAGTGCAAATGGGCCTGGTCTTCCTCTGGGAATCCAGTGGGAAAAGGCTGACTGTGGTGTTTTAAATCTCAATTATATCCAGGTAGGAATACTTAGCTTCTCCCCCTGGGTGGAGCATCTCCCAATGGGATGATATAATTTTATCAGTTATGCAGTGAGACTCAATGGCCTATTAACAGAAAATATCTCCCCAGAAGGAGAATTGGTTGTGGAAGAGATAAAGAAAACTGCCCCCACCTGGTTTTAACAGGTGGCAATAGAATACACATCCCCAGCCACATCTTACATTTGCAACTTAAGACATCTTGATTAACAAATACTAATTTATTTGAACATCTCTACCATCAGTTTCTACAAAACAACTGATCACTATTATGAAAACTTTTCCACTTACTCCCCCAAAATTAATTTATTTAATTCTCCACATTCCTGAACACAATTATATTGTACACAACTGTCATCCAATGACCTACTACCACAGTAGTCTAAGTGAGGACAATGTTCCCTCTATTATGATAATCATGCAGTTTAAAGTGGCCATATGAAAGTTTTGAGGTAAAAATGGGTTAAATCTGGTTGCAAAATTTCAGACTTAAAGGAAAATAAAAATCATACATACATACCACAAATAAAAACTACACCTAGGATCTGTTGATAGTGATCTGAAACAATTTCTTTTATACACTCATCTGAAAATTTTAGCAGATATTTCGTACTTTTTCTATTTCATCCAAATACCCTGACATGCCATTAAGAGTCACTCCAAAAAGAATGTTGTGCCCCAAAAACACAGCTGCTACCACAAAACATCTCTTCACGCTTTTATTCACCCTCGAGCAGTTTTTAAAACTCCAATTTACTGAGCCATACTAAAACATAGCTTAAATTTAAATATGTCAACAATGGGTAAGTTAAAAAGTGAGTGGAGGCATCTGACATAATGGTTAAAATTAAATTATATATTATTAAAAACTATATATTTGATTTAGTCATGTTTCCTCACCCTTCCGTATCCATTTGTATTGAATTATAAACTCTGCAGTACAGGAAGAGTCTCTGTATGACACTGAGGAGAATAGGACTTCCATGCATGTTTGCAATATAAACAATTATATTAACATATTCAAAAAAATAAACAAATAGTAAATCCTGATTATGCACACACTTTAAAAAATACAATAAATTTAACATCAAATTGGAAAATTACAGCTGAACCAAGAAATTGTTATATTTACTACATAGTCTTGAAATGTCAATTTTCATTAAGCTGTTTCAAATCCAAACATACAAGTCCAAAGGAGAGCTACAAAGATGATCATAGGGATGGAACACCTGTCTTATGAGGAAAGGCTGAGAGAGTTGGGGCTGTTCAGCCTGGAGAAGAGAAGGATTCAGGGAGACATTGCAGCCTTTCAGTTAAGGGAGCCTATTAGAAAGATGGGGATAGATTTTTTAGTAGGGCCTGTTGTGATAGGATATGGGGCAATGGTTTTAAAAGAGGGGAGATTCTGACTAGCTATAAGGAAGAATTTTCTTACAATTAGAGTGGTAAGACACTGGACTAGTTTTGCCCAGAAAGGTGGTAGATGCCCCATCCCTGGAAACATTTAAGGTCAGATTGGATTGTGAAGATCTAGTTGAAGATGTCTCCGCCCATTGCAGGGGGGCTGGACTAGATGACCTTTAAAGGCCCAATCTGACCTAAACTATTATATGATTCTATGATCTTCTTCCTTTGATTAACTGAATTAAGTCAGAAAATAAACTCATCCAATTCCGCTAACACATTTCTTCACTGTAGGTATTATTGTCAGCTAACTTTGATCTGTCACCTTTAACTTCTGCACTGGCATGGCCCTTATCACTCCAAGTTCTACTCGAACATCATATTCTTCCTTTTTCATTTCATAGTTTGTGACACCTACCAAGAAGCCCTTTATCTGGAGCAGCATCTAGTCTAATAGAACTTCCAGTGGGCAGAAGACTCTCTTACCACAATACTACATTGGTAGACAAGCCAAGTTCACTAGGGTAATGATCCACTATGTACCAGTGTTCCATTGTAAGCACCAAGTACTTTCTGCACAAAATATAAAACAGTTGTGTGCATGTAAGCCACACAAGGCAAGCCAAGTTAAATGGTTTGGACAGGCAGTCTGGGCAGGGCAGAAGCATGATAGCCAGCTGTCTTGGCTGAAGCAATCTTAACTCCCTTTGATTGTTTAATCTGTGTTATAGCCTAGTTGAAACATCATTGTTTACACAATACTCTCATTTGCAGCTTTTAAATACTATCTTACTCTGAAGTATAGGTCTATTACTGTAAAAGTTTATGCATCACTGTTATGAATGAGAGGGGAAAGCTTAGACAAGTGCCTTTCCAGGTTTCTGGCAGTAGACAGCAGCTTTACTGAGATGGCCAGCATCCCAAAATCCACTCTTGCTCGCAATTCCTTAATAATGACCGATCAGGCCTATTACAACATGAATCATTTATTGAACAGGCCAAGGAAAACAGACATAAGACTTTAAACAGACTACTTACTACACAGGATAACACAAAAAGAACTACTAGTAGATAAAATACAGTGCACAATAATAAAGGTACCTATGTTACAGCTAGTGAAGAAATAGTATAGATTAGGAGCCAATGTCACTTACCAACAAATGATGGTGGTGTGCAAAGAATCTCCTAATTACTCTCAATCCCAGGGAAGTATCTCAATGTGAACGTCTCCACGTTTTAAACAGACTACTTACTACACAGGATAACACAAAAAGAACTACTAGTAGATAAAATACAGTGCACAATAATAAAGGTACCTATGTTACAGCTAGTGAAGAAATAGTATAGATTAGGAGCCAATGTCACTTACCAACAAATGATGGTGGTGTGCAAAGAATCTCCTAATTACTCTCAATCCCAGGGAAGTATCTCAATGTGAACGTCTCCACGTCAAGAACTCTCTACACGCTCAGAGAATGTATAAGAGATTTCTGATTTAATGAAAATCATAGTGGTCTTGTATAGTTGTAAAAAGTGCTTGTCTATCAGTCACTTACTTGTGGCTTATCCTTTCCCACCATTCAAGGAAGGATGTTTATTGCTGACTAGGGGTGTTTTCAGCTGAGATATTTCATCACAAGACAAACCATTCTGGCCTAGCTTAGCCATGGGGAAAGTAGAGAAGCCTTTTGCTGTGTCAGGGGGTGAAAGGTCCTGTCACGATCACATTCAAAATCTAGGGTCTAAGAACAAAAGCTAATTGTATTTTCTAAGTCAATCAAGCTATAGAAAAATGGGAAGAAATAGTGTGTGGCTTGTTTTCAAATGTTATTGTTTAGCATAACACTTCATGCAAGTAATGCAAAATAGTCTATATACTCAGGACTGTTTAGATTTGAAAAAATACAGTCAATTAGCAAATACAGTATTTAAAATTATCTACAAAAATGTGTTTTACCAGGTATTCACTGTTTGTATCAAGTCTTAAAACTAAAAGCTGCTAGGGCAATACCAAAGAGTATGAAAGAAAAGAAAAAAACATCAAAATGGAGACATTTAAGGAAATCTCAGGAAAAAATATCACATTAATGGTCAATTAAACTAAAACCATAATTAAAGCTATTAGGCAACCGTACCATCATCTTCAATCAAAAGGCCATAAACATCTACACTTTACATATTATTTGATTTTTTTATTTTATACTATGAGGTAAAAGCAACACATTTCCTTTTAGCAATGTATACACAAATAGCCTCACTCAGAATACACTTTTAATGCACATAAAGTATTCATTTTACAAATCATTTAGCAATCCAAATAAATATACAATAGCTTGGAAAACATTATTTTAGAAAACAAATGCCAATGTAAAAAGACCACTTAAAACAACTGAAATGATAAAAGGTTTCTGTATTGCTCTGTATTTACAGTTTTCTCACTGCATCATCAATATCAGAAATCTGTTCCTTCAGCTGGTTCCACTGTTCTGGATTTAAAGAAATACCTGAAATGCATTAAAAATAAATACTTAGGAAAAAAAAAAATTGTAGTACAGAATCTTCCATAATTACTGTCAAGGCTGGTTTCATACACAGTGTATGTCACGACTAATAATGCTTAACATACCTCAAGTGTAACAACCACCTCGGTTACAAAGAAATTACTCACTTGGAACACTTCAGGTAAACTTTAGACCTTATCTCCTTACAAAGAAAATTAGTGCAGTATAACAAATGCATTCACAAGTGTTAGGCTAAACACAGAAATATAGTGCTGGCCTTGACAGAAGGCAGTACAAAAGAAACAAGGAAATCAACCGTATTCCTGTTGGCTTCTAAAAGCCATACCTCTGTGGACTAAACTTCTAGACACTTTTAAAGAACCATATTTCTGGGGTTTTTCCCCCTCACGTTTCTTAAAGCACTGTGAATAACAAACTATAAGTAACATTTTGGAGAGACTATTACCACTCCTTAGCACTCAAAAAAACAATATGGGAATCCAATTGCAATAAAAGCAAGAAGTGAAGTTAATGGCAAAATGTATGGCTATGTATATAACTCCCATACCAAATCTGTTTGTATTCGATGCCTTGTTTTCCATAAATTATGGGGGAATCATTTAGGAAAACAGACTCAGGCCAATGAAACCACTTTGCTTTTGTTTACAGTCAACAGATAAAACTAATTATATGTTAAAAATGTAAATCATTAATAAGTAAAAATATTACTCTAAAAATACCATGTAGTAACAAAGTATAGAAATCTGATACACAAAGATCTCCAGCAAACTGCAGACAATGTTTTAATACAAAATAACAGGAAGCAAAACAATACCTTTTCTGCCAGGCTTCATTTCACCTTCTTGATCCATCCAATATTCCCTAATATCAATTAAGACTTTTCCTTTAAAGTCACGAACACTGACATACCTCATTTTGCCAATCTGTCAAAACACATATAAGGATATTTTTTAGATATTTTACGCATTACAGCATTCACTTTTCCCAGCAGTATTAGACATGTACATGTGACATTGCACACTGCAGCTTATTTTAGACACCAGTAAAACAACTAGATCAAGAGCTTAATCCAGAGCAATCAGTAGGCAAATAAGTAATGTCAATATAAATAGATGAATGACTTAAAACCAGTTGAGTATTCAGCATTCAATGCTCAATGCAAGTGGTTCTCTCCTAGAACAAGAAAATACCTGTCTTCTTAACAAGCTTACATCTTATAAAACCCGCTAATTTACTGTTTTCTGAAATAAATTTTTGTCTCTGTTATAACCATCTTTTTTAGTAGCAGTTGTAAAGAAACAGGGAAGAAGGTGCTCTACCGCCAAATCTAAGTTTTAGTCCATTCCATAGGTACAGAAATCAAATTAGATATTCACATGAGATGGGCCCAATTTTTAACTTGTTCCCCCCCCCCCTTTTTCTTTCTTTTTTAAAACACAGTAAATACAGAGGGAAACAGAAATAAGCCACCAACTGCCCCATGCCTGCTTCTGCTGGTTCATTGGGACACTATTGGACCTGTGGTTAAAAGACTGTACCAAATGTTCCCAAAAAAACCCCTATCCAAATACTTTAAGCTTACCAACACAGCAATGGTATGAAATTACTTTGAAATATCAGATTTTCACACAGTGGCTTAACTGAATTATGAGGGCTTTTTTTTAATTCTCCAAAGAAAGGGCAGAGGGAAAAGAGACAACAGGCATACTACACATTACATTATTTAGGCTTTATCAAATTTAAAAAAAATTGATAAAAAAAAAACTATTCATTCACATAAATTCAAAATATAATGTGAATTTGAGAATGAGAAATTTGATAACAATAAAAGCACAGTCAAACAATTAATGTAAAAAATTCTTAGTATTTTGTATATACCTCCTGGACCCACCTTGTGAAGAAAACACACATAAACAATTTTTAAAAGGGAATATTCCTTCCTGATAAAACATTAGTTTTAGTTTTCACCTTCCTTAATTTACACATCTTGCACTTTGACATAGTTAAATAGGGGGCAAAACATATCTTACTAGCATAAAGTCTAACCAGAAAGCATGAGCAACTCTCCAGTCAACTAAAATAATTCACAGATGTTTAAATCTGAAGTACTAAGGCCCAAACAACAGGCCCTGAACTAAAGTTGACCTCTAGATGAACCTTCCAACCAAATGTATATGTATCCACTCATTAATGAAGTATTATTAGCAATATGATATATGTATCCACTCTTTGGCAAAACATCTATTTACCTTTCTGTATTTAGAAATTGGACAAGGCCACATCTGGCCTTGTCTGGGGTGTAGGATCAAAGACAACTCCCTTGGTTCCTCCTTGAGCCCTGGCCAGGCTTTGGGAGAAACCCAACAGGAGAATAAAACCAGATGTTCCCACATTAGAAGTAATGGTAGCTTGTATATTATAAAAGCTGGGCTACTCTCACAGCAAAGTCGGAAGCCTCTTTGCCTGCCATGTGGATGCACCACAGAATTTCCCAGTTACTGGGAGTGGTTCTCCAGTCCTTCGCTGTGACAGCTTCCCCCAGCTGATGATTAAAGGATATCTGGATGAAGGGGTAAGGTATTAGGGTAACTGGTGATGTAACTTTCTTAATCACTATGGGCAATCTTCTGTAGTAATAATTAGGTGCATTGCTTAGCTTATTCTTTTGTAATTCTTTGCAGTTTTGCATTATAGTAAATTACACTATTCCTTAAGTTGGTGTCAGTGTCTGGTGCTGACCCTACCCACCAGCAAAACAAAGTCATAAAATTTGTTGTTTCACAAAATTTACATAAACAAATAGGCTTTGCGCTTGCTTAAACTAATTTTTCTTCTTATGCAGATCATGCTATTTTAACTCAAAAATTTATTTTTAAACAATTAGGACCTCTTTAAATAGCATAAGCCTGAAGCAGTTGTTTTCCTACTTCAAAGCATCCTTTAAAATAAAAAAGTTTATAAGGTAGTATTTATTAATTATTTATTAAATACTTTCACAGCACTACAAATTTAACATTCAAAAATAAGGTATTATGTCACGGTAGCCAAGTTCTTTCAGACCAAACTTGGTAACATGTCCAAGTCCATCAGCATTGCTGGAAAAGGATATCCTAAATAGCCTACATGAACAACATTTATTGGTTTTCCCTATAATGCTTCAGTGACTTTTAAGGTCACCTATAAACCAGCTTCAAGCAGTAGTACTCCTGAACACCTTTTTTTTCCCCCCGGATCTATCAAAGACTATTAGTCTACTGCCAAGTAACTCCAGATTTAAATAAAAAATCTGATACAAAATAGCAGATTAGAGCTGCAAATACAGTAAAATGGTGCAGAATTTGACTATTAAAGATAAGGCTACATGTCTTAATTCAACTACAGTAAGGTGAGGGGCAATAATACAAAGTACACAACATTTATTCAATCAGTAAGTCTACCTTAAATGTAAACAGTTCCATATGAAAATGTTAAAATTGTTAGATTTTAGACCACTGTCTAGATTTTAGCTGAATGCTCACATGAAATTTCAAACGTTTAGCTAAACTCAATACAAAACTGTTGCCACTGCTGAAAAGCTTTATATAGGCTTTCAAAGTACTGTTTAAAAAATTAAAACCTAGATTTTGGCTAAGGAAAGTAATGTTTCCTGACATTCAGCTACCTGCAATTCTGGCATTGAGCCATTTCTGACAAATTCTTTTTCCACGCAGCAGCTGATAGACCTAAAATAATTTCACTCCTCTAAGACACCTTTGTATCTCTGTAAAAACACATTAATATTCCAAGGGCTGCATTAATTAATAGCAGGGTAGCTGCTGCAGTTCAACTTTGATAAACAAAATCATATGCTTTTGTGGTGGTTTTGGCTGGGTTATTAATTTTCTTCCCAGAAAGTCTGGCTTGCACAGAGCCAAGGCCTTTTCTGGTACTCATAAGGCCACAATGGCAAGGAGGCTGGGGGTGCATGGGAGGTTGGGAGATGACACAGCCAGGACAGGTTACCCCAACTGACCAAAGGGATATTCCAGACCATATGACATCATGCTCAGTATATAAAGTGGGGGGAAGGAGGAGGAACAGGGGGATGTTTGGAGGGATGTAGTTTGTCTTCCCAAGTCACTGTTGCATGTGATGGGGGCCTTGCTCCCCAGGAGATGGCTGAACACCTGCCTGCCCATGGGAAACAGTGAATTCCTTGTTTGGCTGTGCAGTGCTTGGTTGCTGGCTGGGGTTAAAACATGTCAGCTTTCTATTAAATATTACAGCTCCTTCGACATATTATTCTATTAAATTAAACTCAAAATATTAAAAGCATTATTTCCAGGTTTCCATTTCTGACAGTAAAATGCACTGAACTGTGTCTAGGTTTGTTTCACAACTATGCAACTGACTTCCTGTATGAGTTTCAGCAACCATCTTCTTCACCATTTTTCTTCCTATTTCCCTTGATTAAACTGTATATATATATTGTTGGAGAAAAAATACCAAAAAAATTTCCTTCTTTCTTACCATATGTATAGCATTAGAAGAACCACAATAAGCTAATATAAATTTCTGGAATAGAGAGTCCTGCAAACAGCAGAGATCTGTAATACAGCAAATTGGTTTAGCAAATTAATTCTGAAACTTATGTGGTCACTGATGCATTTCACAATGTCCTGGTTCCAGCCAGGATAGAGTTAATTTTTGAAGTAGCCATGAGGTGGCATGGCTAAGCCAGGGAGGTTATTCCATACCACTTCTCATCATTGCTAGAAGCAGGGGAAAGGGACTGACGCTTCCCAGGAGAGGGGGTTTCTTCCGGTCAAGAAAACATGGCAGGAGAGCTGTCTGGTATTGTTTCTTGCTGGGGGCTTTCCATGTAAATAATTTCTTTTGTACACTTTTGTTATTAACATAATTGTTGTTACTGTTCATTTTCTTATCTCATTGCTGTTTCCAGTAAATTGTTCTTATATCAACCCATGATCTTTGCCTTTTGTGCCTCCAATTGGACAGGAGGGGAAGAGGGAGTGTCACATGGGTGGGTTTTTTTTAGTGCAAGGACTAAATTGGAGAATACTATTGTAGCAGGCACAGGGCCTGCAAGGCCTCCCTGGCGGTCAGCAGCCTAAGATAGGAAATGCCTAGTCATGATGACTGGACCTTAGAAGCCCCTCTTCTGCCTTCGGACCCTTGCTTATCTCTCTGTAAGAGTATAGGTCACTTTCCCTTGACCCTTACTATTGGACAATTTCTAAAACTCCTGTACCCTATATAAAGAGCTACTTTTGCCCAGTTTGTCAGAAGATGCTGTCCCTGAGACCTTTGCAGAAGATCAATAAAGGATATCTCTGTGGAATCTCACACAGCCTTCTCCTCTCTCTCCCAGCGTCTGCCAAAGGCACTTAGCAAGCTAAAGAGCAGAAATCACAAATGAGCTGATAATCACTAAAGAGCTGAAATCACTAATAGCTGAGCTTGCTAAGGTTGCCTGCGGCTGGGAGCTGCCTGGGAACTCGGACAGGCTGTGCTGAATAGGACTGCACTATCCGGACCCTGGGCAGCCAGCCGGGGATACCCCGAAACCTGGCCGAGGCGAGCCCTATATACTATTGCTAAACAATGACACACAACCAATCACATTCCAGAGCATCACAAGCATATATTACCTACTTACTTATCTACTTTCAGAAGCCTATGATAGGTAAAGACATTACACCAGGAAACTGAAGAACTTATTTCTCATGAGTGAAAAAAGCAAATTTGACCCAAACTTAAATAAAGCGGGGGAGGGGAGGGGGAGGCCCATATGCAACAGGCAAACTACTTTTCAAGTAACAATTTCTGTGAAATGCCCAATCATGTTATGTGATTCCACTCTGGATAATTAATATTAATACTTTAACCCATCAGCATTAACAAACCTAATCCAAATCAGGCATAGGTAGATGACAGGATTTGTCAAACTAACCAAGGTACGTGATGAACAACTCACATTGGCTTGAAGCCACAGACAGGAATCTAATGTAACATGAATAATGCTTGTCTTTAGGGCCTCTAGTAATACATCACAAATGGGAGTAAGGTAATCTTTCACAACCCAACTGTACTCAAATCCTTTAACAAATTCCAGAGTATACTAGGCTGCCTATAAAACCTAAAAAGACCATGATGTAAATAAATAAAACATATTACATACTGGGTCACTTATACTTAATTCCCTTCTTTTTAAAATTATTTTATTCTTCATAATTAGTTTCAAGAATACCATTATACCAACATTTGTTTCAAACAAAAATAATCAAGTGTAGATCTTTATGAAAATGCTCAATCTTCTAAATACAGCAGTCACAATGAGTTAAATATTAAAGGAAGCTGTATACTTTAAGAACACAGCCCAAAGGTGTAGAACAGCAAACCACTAAGTTTCATGTCAGTTGCTATCATTCCCACACACAATATGGATGTCACAGAATTTCTGACTATCATATGAATGCTTTACAGCCTCATTTCCATCAACTGAAGACACACTTGTAAGTTATGCTGCAAAATCACTTGCACACAGATAATTTTTATTACCATGGGGAAGCAGAAAGGAGAGATTCTAGTATTATTAATATTCCTAGAAAAAACAAAATACCTACAAAATTAACATGTAACTAGATCTTCTAGCATGCTCTCTTGGGTAGAAAGGAGAGAAGGGGAGCATTCTCAGACCTACAGTGCTATTTCTACACTGAAACAGGTGCATCTTGGTTAACACACATAAGCTGATGTTGCATGAAAAAAGAACACACATAACACAACAAACAATCTAAAAAACTTTTGTTGTTGAGTAACTAAAGGCAGGCAGAAACTTAGGAACATTGATGGTTTAAGTCAGGGCGATAGTGAAATTTTTTTTCTGTATTGTAGTCAACACTGGAAGAATTCTGCTCCTAAGAGTAACATGTGTCCTCTACTGTCTGTTTTTAGTAACTTATTACCTTGGGTCAAAAAAAGGTTGAAAGAAATCAGAGCACACAAATACTTTTGCTTTTATTTGAAAGTTTTTTTGCATTAGTTGGTTTGGTTATGGTGGTTTGTTATGTTGCTTTGTTTTTGGGTTTCTTTCTCTTTTTTTTTTTTCCATTGGGAGGGCATTAAAATTAACTTTTCCCCAAGGCTGCAATTTCTGAACCTATTACAAAAAAATCCCAAACATATAGGCTTTATGCCATGTTTGAGTTCTAAATGCAGTTCCCCTCATTCAATGCAGAAGATACTATCATTTTTCCTATATGGATCAAAGCATGCCCCAGCAAAACTAAAAGTATTATATTCTTTCTTCAATGGACAAGTCCAAGCAGTTATGCCCAGGGTCTATAAATTGAAGCTCTCCCTCCAACTATATATACAGAGCAAAGTGAAAATTGATATGGGCCTTCACTAGTTTCCCCCCCCCATATATTACTTTGCACAGGTACAGCCCAAAACAATTTCTTTTACCTTATTCAGTGTTGGAACCATCTTATTAGGCACCTCTCACATAACTTTTCACAAACTTAAGAAAACATCTAAGAATTCAAGTTCCTTTCTCATCCCCTGCCCCCCCTTTCAAACCAGTTACTCATACATTTAATAAGTCTTGATCCACACCCCTAAAAAAAGGAATTCTGAGCTATGCATATTCTTGTACAGCATTCAGCATACATTGCTTCTTCAGCTAACCCCGGGACATACAATACCCTGAACTCACAAATGTTTGTGGCTACTGAAAAAATGTATATTCATCCTATTTTGACAATGTCAAAAATTGCAATATTTTTGGATTTTCAGTGAGAAAAACCTGCATCATAAAGGAACAAGCAAAACTTATTCCAAGATACTGTCTTAGAAAACAGTAGCCAAACTCCCTTGACCTAGCTAAATAAGAATCAAGAGACCATATTTTGGGTTTCCAAGACAGTCCTGATCTAATATTTACAGACAAAATGACTACACAGAGAATTACCACATGCAAAAATATGAGGGTTAGAATCAATTACCACAACTCTGATTCTTTTACTCTATTGAAACCTAACAGTGCTTTTTCTCAGCATCTCATCTTGCATGCTAGCATCGTAATCCCCTTCAGCCAAGATTTCAGGAGACCAAGCACAATGCTATCTTGATATTCATGTAGCCTCATAAAATTTATACAGATTATTATGCAAATGGTTACCTTAACCAGGCTCTAAGAGAGTCATCAATTTTACCTGAAACATATTCTCATCTCTGTTACTGCTTTGCTTAGAAGAAGCTGCACCTTTTGAACTTTCACCAGTCTTTTGTTTCTTAACAGGCTTTTCTGGAGCTACTTGCTTTTTCCGCTTTGCCTTGGAGCAAGAATAAAAAAATCTCATTAATCACAACTCATTTTATAAGTTATAAAAAAAAATTATGTTAGAGGTCACAAACTATTATGCAATATGTATTAACACCTTCCTCCTGTGAAGGCAGGAATACAATACTGTACATTTAGACTGGAATAAAAAAAATCTTCAAATAAGCCTATTTTTGTTCTCAGCGAAGCTTACCATAATAATTTGGCTTTAAAGAGAAACTACTTAGATCAAAATTCAAAACTCAGTCTTAAGCTGCGCCAAGGGAAATAAAGGTTGGATATTAGGAGAAAGTTTTTTACGGAAAGAGTGATAAGTACTGGAATGGTCTGCCCAGGGATGTGCTGGAGTCACCTTCCCTAGATGTGTTTAAAAAAAGACAGAATGTGGCACTCAGTGCCATGGTTTAGTTGAGGTGTTAGGGCATGAGTTGGACTTGATGATCTTGAAGGTCTCTTCCAACTTAGTGATTCTGTGAAAATACATTTCAAAAAGCCTACTTTCTTTGTGCAGTAATACTGTCAGTTTTAAATAAAATTTCAAAGTCTGATAGAAGTTTCATTTTTCAGAAAGTACAATGAAAAATGGGGAACAGCTAACAACTCCGGTAAAAAAAAAAAAAAAAAGTAGATAAGATAATGAAAAAAAGGATCTGAAAAATCAAATCCAAGAGAACTTTTTTAATTGAAGTCAAATCTCTGTTCATAACATGATAAATTAAACATGTTTTTAAAACATTGAGGCAATATCACCTGCAAATCAGATTACTTTGTTAGCCGATGCTAGAGCATGCTACATTCCACTAATGGTTATATAGTAATCATGCCCACTGTAAAGGAAGAATAATCACCTGACCATTTTCTCTTATATTAAGATTTCACAAAATACCTAATTTGCTATGTGCAAGTCACATTTTCACATTTGAACCAAGTCAGTAAATCACTGTCTCTTTGCAAACCACACTAAAAGACCCAATGTCTGCATTACCACCTAGCATTTCTAAAAAAGATAATTGACTGTTGTATTCAATTTGTTTGCAATGACTGACACATCTATACAAATTTATAAATTAAATAATTATTAAAATAAATGAAAACATTACATGTATGCATTTAAAACAGGTAATGTAAAAATTATCAACTCAGAAACATTCTGGTTGGCTCTGCTTTTAAGTGAGAAACTAGCAGATAGTATTACAGTAAACATAAGGCACTGAAACATAAAAAAGAATGTGAGCGAGATAAGCAAGTGGCAACATGGATGACAAGGCAAGTGGAGGTTTTGGTTTTGGACTTGCAAGTAACCCAGATACCAAAATGAAGGTGGGGCGGTGTCCTCAAAATTAGTCCAAATTCTTGCCACCAGAAGCAGTTTATACAGAAGCTATCACTTGCCACAAAACAGCAAAGAACTCCAGGAAGCTTGTGGCTAGATATATCATACAGAAAAACATGAAGCAAAATGCACCTCAAGAATAAAGTGTACTGCAAAGCAAAAAGCATCCACCCAAACCATAATCTTGGGGGGTGGGTTTTATTGGGGTTTGGTTTGGGGTTGGGAGGGGGTGTTTGGGGTTTAAGTGTCAGATAAATCATATGGAATGACATGCATTTTGTGACATAACACTCAACTAATTCCTTAACCCCTGCCTGAAATATAATAATTAATACAGTAGTTATAAACTGCATATAATGTTCACCTTTTTGTCAACTTCACTATCTGAATCACTGGCAGATGAGCTTGAAGACACAAGTTCCTTTGACTTAGGCATTCTAGGAAGAGAAAGATAACATGAGAACACTATACAAGGAATACATCCCATTATGGCTAGAAAGTCATCTTCAAACCTGTTTGTAACGGCTTACCTTATTCAAAACCCTCCTGAAGACTTTCCTACCTTTTCATATAACCTTTAATACACATTACAGATGTAATCACAAACACCCTTCCCTCTTATAGCTCTTCCCCTTTTTGCTGTGACTGCCTTATATGCAGTATTTTAGTTCTGAACTGCTTACAAAAGGACAATTTTTCACCTGTTTCATGTTCTCTCAGGTATGGTAGATACTATAATGAAAAAACAATACAAAACTGGTGTCCAGATAAATTCTCAACATAATATTCATAAACAATTAAGGCCCCAACACTACATACATTCTTACATGAGCATTTTGCCTAGTTGAAATTGGGAGTAACAGCTGCATAGTTGTCACAGATGAAGCTTAAGTTTCCATCAGTAATACAAAAGTCTGAAAATATCTCAGTTACAGAGAACTACAGTACTGCAATTAATATTTCCATTGCAACTTTACCACATCAGACACTGGAATATATTCATTTACTAGACACGTGGACACTCAACTTTCCTTGAATGCATGCTGCCAGGTGTACTTCTACATCTCTCTAGTATGCAAACATTAGATACAGCAGTTGAACATCTTGCCTGCTACTAAAAACTCTAACAAATAAATAGCGCTTTAGTGAGTTCAGAATAAAAAGAAGCATCACAGGGAGAAACTGTACAAAATAAACTAGCTTGGAAAGGCTAATAAAGTATTAGAGAAGCATACCTCAGGAAAGAAAAAGGAATAGCAGTGTTTTTAAACTGGCAATGAAATAAACTATGTGCAAAGGAAAAAAACAGTCTGAATAATAATATTGGATCGAATGTGGTTCTAGAGTAAATTCTGTCAATAATTTGGAGCACAACGATAGAAGCTGTAGCACTGAAAATAGGGTATGGGAAGCACACATAAACCACATGTCCTGGTTTGGAAGGACACCACATTACAGGACGGAGGCAGGCAGAGGAAAGCTGGAACGGGGCAATGCAAAAATAAGCACAGCAATGACATGAAATAGGGAAGCCGAACAAGAAAAGTCTGATACGCGGAGGGCGGGACACCTGCAGAGGACAACTCCAGAGTCCGCATCAGGAAGGGAGAGTAACAATATGGAGGAAGATGGAGGCGGAAACTAAAGGAAAAATAAATGGGGTGGGGTGGGTGTCCCCTCTTGAGAAACTAGCAAGCAGAGCGTGAGGACACCGAAGCACCGAGGAGAGGAAGGGTGGAATGAGACGGGACAAGTGAAGACAAGGGAAAGTAACGTGGCAAAGACAAGCGAGTACGAACTAAGAACACCAGATAGGCCGATGCCTGCCGCCATTTTCCTCCCCTCTTACTCTTTTCTACGGCTTGTGTTGCCCCCCAAGGGAAAGGAGCGAGGGCCCGGCAGGGGGGCGCAGGCAAGAACACCCAGGTCCTCCCAGGGCAGGGTGGCAGCAAGAAGGATGCAGGTTACCGGCGGTGAAGGAAAGAACACAACACATACACATTAAAAAAAAAAAAAAAAAAAAAAAAAAAAGGGGGGGGGGGCCGGGGGCAGGGCCTTATCCCGGTGCGGGGTGAACAGAGCTGGGCGGTTCGCCACCACCATTTTCTCCCTCACTCAAATCCTCTTTGCCCCCCCAACATGGCAGCGGCTACTACCGCTCCAGACCCGCTCCACAGCAGGGCATTCCTCCCACAGAGCATAGTGGGCACTCGAGGAAAAGGGAAAGCCTCACCACACGGTTACCCAGCGCACTTCCCCCACACCAGGCTAGGAGATGCCGAGCGCCCTATAGTTGGGGGTGGAGGAAAGAGAACACGGCAACAGCTCTAACTAAACACGCAAAATACCCTAAATACTCACGTCTCACTTCCCATACAGCTCCTCTACACCACGACAAAAAGAGATGAGATTCATCGCAAAATCCCCGCCCCAGCCCTGCACCACGTGGGAAGGAGCAGGGGGAGATGTTTAAAGGGGACGCGTACCTTTCTAACTTGTTCCTACCTCCCCCGCCCCGGCTAGGACCGCCGCCGCCAAAAAAAAAAAAAAAAAAAAAAAAAAAAAAAAAAAAAAAAAAAAAAACCCAAAAAAAAAAATGGCCTCCAAATCAAAAAAAAAACAAAAAAAAACAACAAAAAAACAAAAACAACCCAAAAAAACAACTGGCTTCCAAGGGGCTAGTCAGCCGCATCATTCCAATCGAGGGAGCCCTATGGGACCGACGGCAGGACCCTACCTGAAGCCCCGCCCATCGGGACTGCAGACCCGCAGACGGAAGGCCTGCACTCCACCTGGGGTCTGTGAGAGGGGACCGAGACGAGGGCCCTTAATATCTAAAAGGAACCCTTAAAAATAAATCTGTAAATAGTTGTTTTATTTTGCACGCTGCAGCGGTTCCTCGATCTCATTTAGAACCTCCCTGCCTGCAGCCGTGCCCGAGGGAAGGAGAGGAAACGCTCTGAAATGGTGTAGCTGCGTTGACTTTGCATACTGAAACCGCAGCACGTCGAGGCGCTGTTGAGAAAAGTGCCGGTTCCCCTTTCTGTCATCGTGACTAGCATTTTTTCTTGCTGACGGGCTTTTCGTTTGAGGAACGGGTGAGCCTTATGGCTCCTAGCTTGGCAGTCACCTTGAGTCAAGTTCACGTCTGAAGTGCTGGGGAAAAAATGTTAAGAAATACATGTCACCTTCTGTTCTAAACAGTTACTTTTTAAAATCCCTTCAAGCAAAAACCCTTGAAAATATAATCTGACCTTCTTGTTGCCAGGAAAATCCACAAACGCCAGAGTAAAGGGAGAGAGCCTATTAGGGCACACACCCACAAAGTTTTCTCTCGGGAGGTTTCAGAAGGCACAGCCTCCCTTTTATCCTAAACTCCCGACTGCATGTTGCCCTCTTCCTTTCCCCATTGGTTGAGGTACTGGCAAGGTACAGCCTTCCTGAACCGCCTACCACATATTCCCCCTTGAACCTATATTTCCCCCCCAAAGTCCAGAGGTTCAGGCTTGTGCAGATCCTTCTCTATTTCAGGAGCCAAACTGTCTGGGCCCTAGTCCTGGTTTAGGGCAAATTTGGGAGAAAATCTCTGAAGGGGTTCCTCTAGAAAGCAGATTCAAGCGGCCCCTCCCCCAACTGGTTTGGGAAAAGATTTTCTTGGAGAAAAGTGGAAAAAACTGTTTATTTAACAGGCAAAGCATTCACCAGCACAAAAAAAAAAAAATTGAACAATATTAAACAATAAAACCTCTTGACAATCTGAAGAGATGACAAATTCAAAGTCCTTTTCATAGGCTCTAGTTCAGTTTGCTCAGTCTCTTATCAGTCCCTCTGGCACTGGAAATGCCGTGACCCAGGCCTGGACTGGTGGGCCACAGGTGTGAGCTGCCAGTGCTCTTCTGGGTGTTCAGTCCAGAGCAGGTTTAAACAGTTCCAAGAAAAAGGAAAAAAAAAACACATTCCAGGGAACTTCTCTGCCTCAGCTAGCTAAAACTAACTAAAAGCAAAGGAGAGCTCTGTCCCGCTGTCTGTCTGTCCACAGACAACACAGTCCAGGAGCAGGAATGTGGAGGAGTGAGTGCAGTTTCTGAAAACAAGCTCCACGCTTCTTCTCTTCCCTCCCTTTGCACTCAGAACCAGTCTTAAAGGTGCAAAACTTATTTCTGGGCTAAATAGATGAATGGGGATACAAGCATCATAAGGTCACCCCAGGACAGTCCGGTTACAAACCTGCAGCCTAAAGTCAGTAGAAACATTAAGACCCATTTCAAAGACATTAACATCCATCAAATTGTTTGTAAAGGCATTAGCCCACATCTTCCCTCTCAATTCCTCCTCTTCTTATTTATCAATTTGTATTTACAAAGCCTAGTTATTATTAACTTAACCCTTTTTAACAATCTGGAACATTTTAAACAGACCTTCCCGACTTTTCTACGCCTAGTCCTTGTACAAGGTGTGGCAAGTAAATACAGAGAATAAAGTAGATAATGACTGTTGTAAAAGCAGCGACCCCTCATCTGGGAAGAATGATGCATCTGACTCCATTGATATCAGAAGGCTAATTAATTACTTTATTATACTATATTATTCTATACTATATTACACTATATTACACTACATCTAAACTGAAACTGCACAAGCACTCAACTCCACTGAATCTTGTGACTGTCTGCTGACCAACAGTCTCGACATGCGCTTGGCCCTGATAGGCCAAGTTTTGAAGTCCAGATCTCTGGGGCTTTAGAGACCTTGACCCGAGTGTGATGGGTCCACCTGTGTTCAGCTGTCCTAACTGCTGTTCCTGCAATCCTGGCTGGATGTTATGAACAAGAAAGTCCAAAGGCAGTGTCTGTGCTAACTGGGCTTCCTGTCTGAGATTTCACAAGACACAGTATATTGGCCACATGCTGGTTTAAATATACATCTTCACTTCCCCACTGTTGTGATAAGACACGAAATGATGACACAGACACTGCTGCTCTCGAGGGGAACAAAAAAAAAGAACCTTTATTTTCTGACTCCAACATTTATAGTTTTCCAAAGGTGACAGTGGATTGGAGGGTGACAGTGCCACCTCTCCAATGCCACTGGACAGACCAAGGGTCCATCAATTCTCTCCACCTCCATGAAAGAATGCAAAACATAAGTTATTTACAGAACTGTGTGTGAGAAAGTTTGTTGAAAGAATGTAAACATCAGAAAGCTTAACAAAATCTTACAAAATCAGGGTGACACCCCACCACATTGAAAATTAACAGGGTAAGAATCCCAAACAGTTCAAAGGGGAATAATTGAATATTCCCTCGGATTTGGCTCTTATTCTTGCCAAAGCTAATGGCAAAAACCATACACATAGCATCTTAAGTTTCCGTCACCAGCTTCAGAGGGTGTTTCTTTATTCCTCCATTCATCTTTTCTACTTGACCTGAATTCTCAGGGTGCCAGAGGGTGTGGAGATCCCACTGAATTCTCAAAGCAGCCATAATGCCTTAAAGTATTTACGTAATCCCCTGTAAAATTAGTATCCCCCGTCCAAGTCCACTGCCTTCACAATCTCATATTCAGAAATCATTTGATAACTGATCAAATAGTTCCTGAAGCAACTAGAAACGCCTCTGGCCACCCTGCCAGCTGGCACACCACTACCAGAGGATATCTACGCCCTTTTGCCCAGGGCATCTGTCTTAGGTTGGAAATGCAAGATGTGCCTGGGTGGGTGTGTATTCTATTGCCATCTGTTAGAGGTGGGGCAGCTATCTTCAGTTATCAGGCCACCTGTTAAAGCCAGGTGGGGCAGTTTTCTTTATCTCTTCCACAACCAATCCTCCCTCTGGAAAATATTGTCTGTTAATGGGCCATTGAGTCTCACTGCATGACTGATAAAATTGTGAGATGCTCCGCCCAGGGGGAGGCATAAGAGCCTGAGACCAGAGATGGGGGACTTCAGGCGGCTCTTCAAAATGCAGTTTATTGTATCCAAGATGTTACAACAGTCCAGGATTATGGGTGACAGAACCTGTGCCTAGAACTGTCAGCTCCAGCTGTAGACAAACCTGAAGGCCCTTTATTTTTGGTTACAATGCATTATATACTTTGCTGAGCATCTTAATACATAAGAACCAATCTATACCTTTACTTTTACCTACAGCCTATCATAATTACTATAATTACCATATTATGGTTAATACTATCAAATCACATGAGTTAGTATGTTACAGTTTAAGCTTAAAGTTGTTTTTCAGTTTTCTTGCAGTGGAAAATTCTTAGACCTTTTTTCCACTTGCTACATCGACACGTCTTGTTTGCCTGTGGTATCTTTTTGCTTGGTAAAAACATCTTCTCTTTGAGGTGGGTTTATCCTTTGCTCTAAGCCATAAAAACCCCTTCTAACTAACATACCCTTTGCCTTCTTAGCTATCCAGTAAGACTGCCTCAGCAATTTTTCTTCTATATCAAAACTTGCTTCCATCTCTATTTCGTTCTCAGATTGTACATTCAGAGAGCTTTCTGCCAAGCATACATATCTATTAAACTTTCTTGTCAAACTTTCATCCTTCCCAACAGGGAGAAGCCAAGTATTCCTACCTGGATATAATCTGAGATTTTGGAACACCACAGACAACCTTTCCCCACTGGATTCCCAGAGGAGCAGCTGTCTTCTCCACTGGATTCCCAGAGGAAGACCAGGCCCATCTACACCACCACTGGATCTTCAAAGGAAGACTACACCCTTCTACAGAATCACTGCTTCAACAGAACCACATCTGTCACTCCAGGAGGACTGCAGTCACTATTTAATCAGACTGCTATCAACACCCTGACCAACAGGTGTCAGGTTGTATTCAGACTCTGTCAGGGTTGTTTTTCTTACTGTGTTTTTATTTTATTTTTATTTGTTTCCCTAATAAAGAACTGTTATTCCTACTCCCATATCTTTGCTTGAAAGCCCCTTATTTTCAAAATTATAGTAATTTGGAGGGAGGGGGTTTACATTTTCCATTTTAAGCAAAGCTCCTGCCTTCCTTACCAGACACCTGTCTTTTCAAACCAAAACAGCATCTCAGCAAAATACACCCGACATCACTGGAAAGGACATATAGCTCAAGGTCATTTCCCTGCCTTGAAATTTCTTTGGTAGTCTGGCTATTAACTTTAGCCAGGCACCCCTCAAAAACTCGTTTTGCTAAAACAGAAAGACCCGGGGCATTACCATATTGAAGAACTCTCTGCCAATCTTCGAGAGTCCCAACGACTCCCCTGATGGAGTTGTTCCAATACTTTCAGAGTCAATGTTCCTGGCACCCACTGTTTAATGTCCTTTTGTTGCCCGAACAGAGACACAAAACT
>JAGGNK010009393.1:0-49450 GCA_017590115.1 Montifringilla adamsi
TCCAGCCGGCTGCTCGCTCCGAAAGGACAGGCTGGGTACAAACGAGATGTGACTGTGCCGGCGGAGTTCAGTGACCGGGGCTGGAGCAAGAGGAGCCTTCCTGGGATGCCGCTGGGAGCTGCTGGCAACTGAGAACTCTGCCTGGTTTACCTGGAGCCCTGTGAGGAGCTTTGAATAGCAGGTGTCTCTGCTGCACGCTAGGAAGAGACATTCTTCTCCAGGTAAGCTGCTCAGCTTCTCAGCCTCTGCTTCTGGGCACACATTGATACAAGCACACTGACAGTGCCCGTACTCAGAGCAGGTACAGACACCAGAGTGTGCCCCGTGACCTGCCTGGAACCCATGCACAGTAAGTGCTTCCAAAGGCTGCCTGGAGCCTGGCATTCCAAGGATTATTTGCAAGTTTGAGATAGTCTTTGGGGATGTTGTTTCAGAGGGAAACAGCTGTCTGCCTAAATACATGAAAGACCACAGAAGGGAGAGCACGGGAAGTTAGGTGAGGGGGAAAAGAGGGTACAGCTGCTTCTTTAGTCTTCTCCACATCCTTTGCTGTTATTTGCCACCATCTAGCAAAGTTCAGCACAACTACTGCACTAGAATGACGTGGTAGAAACTTTCCACAGAGATACATTAAATATGCAGCAAAGTAAGAGCAATTGTACCGTGAGGAAGCCAAAACCTACAGTAGACGAGAGAAGGTCGTCAAACTATCGTTTATACATCTGTTAGCAACATATTTTGGTTTTTTTTAAACAGCACAATGATGATGTACAGAGTACTTCGTTCCTGACAACCTCCATCACTCTCCAGAACTGAAGAAATCAGTGTGGGCTCTCCTGATGCTCCAGAGCCCAGCCCAGCAGCAGCCCAGGGTTTTTATCCCACAGCTGGCACAGGGGCTCCAAGTCACTGCTGCTGGGAATGAACACTCACAGGAACGTGCTCAGAGGTGAACAAGTCTCTTCCCACAAGCACTGCACTGTCCTAACCACACAGAGCAACAAAACCCCACACTCAGGAAGTTCTCTTCTCCCAGGGAATTTACCAGGTCATTTTTACTAACTCCTGCAGCTCTCACTCACATGGCTTGAAGCCTCCCTCCTTCCCTCCACGTGAATCAATGCTGCAGAATCTGGCCTAGCCCCTGCAGCAGGTTACTCCACCTCTCCTAGCTTTGAATGCTCTCAGAGAACAAGATACAAAGAGAAGTAACTCGTTTTCACCCCATTCCTTCAGTAGATTGAGTCATGGTCCTCCTGCCATAGATGTTCAGCCTGTGGAAGGATGGCAGCATCTCCTTGTTCATCAAGTTCCAATAGCTGGCAACATTTCCAGGTGCTCCCTGTCTTGCCCCATCCTGCCTGAGCACTTTCCCCATGCACCTTTTCCCCTCCCTTAAGCTGCACAGCCTGCCTTGCTTTTGGGAATGCTGCTCTAAAGGAGGGGCTGGGGGTGGGCTGTGAACTGCCAAGTGTCATTTAACTCAGGAAATTCTTGGCTTCTCAGGAGTTCTCTCCTGAATCTTATCAATCAGACCCTCTCATATCTGCTCAGTTGGGTCAGATGTTCCTCCCACAGCAATACTGAGCACAGAAAATGCTGATGAGTTACTATTAGTTCTGACTATGAGTTTTCAGTTAAAAGCATTTTTTTCCTTCTGGATCTAACTTTTCCACTGATTTCACTGTCAGCTTATTTCTGCTTTCATCAATGAATTAAACAAAACAGACTAACCTCATGTAAAAAGTAAACACTCACAGTCATGAGATTTGAAGAGGAACCTCAAGAAAATTTATTTCCATCCTTTAAGCTCTCAAAATCTATTCTCTCTCACATAACCAAATACATTTTCTAGCAAAATTAATGTAACAGAATTAAGCATTCTCTATACAACACAAACCTGTTGATCAACAGTTCAAAGACGAAGGAACAACAAGGTACGGGACATGGCCACACCCATTATCACCTAAAATTAAGAAAACATGAACCAAAAGCCAAAATAAAAACAAAAGAGTTATGAATTAATCTGATTCCGTCCAAGCTCTGTAAAGTGCAGCAAACCTCAATAGTATGTTTTTCCCAGCAGAAATACACTGGCAGCCTGCTAATTTTTCCAGGCCTCAGAGGAATACTAAAGAACAGAAGTTTTAATTATAAATGCAAACACACTAAAACACTGTGGACATTTAACAAACACGGGGGCATCAGTATTTCCTCCTGCGTGCCACTTAAGACATGAAGACAGTGCCCAAGAACTCTGCTTCAGAGGTGCAGCATCAATTTTCTTACTGGTGCTGCTAACTGCGCATCCCTGAGATCCATCCCTATCCCCACAGGAGTCAGCAGAGCACAGTTCAGTGTACTTATTCAGCTTTTAAAGACACTGAATGTACTCCTTGGCCTTCACAGAAATACGTCACATTGAATTTTAGTGCCTTGCACTTTTCTGTACACACACAGCAACACATTTTAACTTGCCCCCTCTCCTCCTCTCTCCCAACATCTGTCCATAAACGTGCAATCCAACAGCAACCAAGAGCCTTAGGAACTGACATCTCCTAACAAACCAGTGTAGATGGTGTTTGTAAACGCTGCAGTGACTCTGAAGAAACGGTCTGTGGACAAGACCAGTGGTAAAACTGTAGCAGGCATAGGTGTAATTGTGCTACCAATAATTTAATTAGCTTAATTAACACTGTCAGCAAACAGCAGCACCAAGTAAAGAAACAGGCTGGTTGTTTTTCCTGCTGGAAAGGCAGAGAGGCTGGCAGGGAAGCAGCACAGCTCACCGACTCCTCCACCACTGCCGTCACTGCAGCCGCTCTTGCACACCGGCTGAGGCTGAGCTGTGCGAGGTCTGTGTCTGTAACATGGCAGTGGCCAACTCTGCAAACCGGTGCAGGGGCAGAAAGGCAGCGAGATGCACATCACTGAGCCACAAACACAGGGCAGAAATGCCCCTGCATTTGGCCTCCCTTCTGAAAATGGAAGGAGCAAGAGAAAGGAGATGCCTCTTGCCCATCTGCAGCATGCCCAGCACACTTAATGAAAAGGTCAGTGTGTTACTCTAGAGTCAGAAATAACCCAACTCGTTATAACACCACCAATAATTTGTAGGTGCTCTACAGTAAAGGGAAGAGATCTACACAGGCTGTTGTTTCCCCCACAAACTGCAAGCACCACCTTTGGCACTGGATTCTATTTGAGCTGCTGAAAGAGTCCCTAGTCTGGATTTAGGTTTTCCATAAACTGTACTTCAGGTGGGAGTTCAGCAGACACTCTGTCCTGAGGATACAGTCTTGTTTGAAATCCAAAACACTGCCATTCCCTACTAGCTGATCTACAGTTTGGAGAAAACTGAACATTGTTTGGGTGTTTCCAACTTCATTTCAAGTGGCACTTGACATTTTCTCCATGAAGAATGGAATAAAGCAAATGCTGAAGCACTTGTGAGCTTTCTTAGGCTTGATAAGCACTACTCACATTTTGACTGCTTGGCCTGGTTTTGGGATGAAGTTAATTTTCTTCCTAGAAGGTGGTACAGTGCTGTGTTTTGGATTTAGGATTATGATTAGTCAAACTCCATGTGGCGTATGCCAACACTGTTTGCCTTTTCTACGCAAAAAACCCCTCGAGCTCTCAACTCTCTGGATCAGCTGACTGGTTCTTGGTTCACTATTCCAGTCTTCATTTAGAGTAGCTCTACTAAGTTTTCCAAATACTCCAACTGCCTGCTGCAGTATTTAGACACAAGTTGTACAACTATTTCTTTCCATCTTGATGTTTGGCAAGCACAAAGACAAATTCTCGAAAATAACTAAATACACACAAAATATCTTGCAGTAGCCCTGAAAGCAAAGCTGGCTGTTGGTTTTCACATCTCTGACATTAAGGCAATTGTCCCTTTGGGGAGAAAGCTCAGCACATGTCAAGAAATTGTGACATGGAAAAAAGAAATTCAGTGAGGGAGCCCATTCAATATTAAAATAAGAAAGAGACATGCCAGGATTTGAATATTGCCAATTTAAATACATGTTTATTTGAGAAATCAAAACAACATGAGAATGTTTTCAGAGCAAAGCTTGTCTCCAACTTGCTTTTCATTTTTCATTCATTGCAAACCTGAACTTTGTGAGGTCCAGCCCAGATCCCCACAGTAAAGCAAAACATATACTTTGCAAAATAAAATGGAAAATGCAAGGATGCAACTGCAGATATTGGAAGATAAAATAGGTAAATACAAAGAATAATTTTTACTTTAAACTACAGCCCAGTAAAAGTTTTAGAAGGCAGAAAAATTACAAATTTAGAAATGTTCTCCCTTCTGAAATCTCAAATGATGTCACAAGCACCAAAAATAAAGCTGACACAGATGCAGAAACACACAGGGAAGAGAAAAAGAACAGGAGAAGGACCCAAAGACACAGTAAGGAGCAAAGGAAGTGACTGAATAACAATCTTGGGTGGGTTTCCTTCAGAAAAGCAGACTGCAAGGTCACAGTAGGGGGAATCTGATTCGCACACCCCGAAATGCATTGGCAAGATCACCCACGTACTTGAGCAGAGACAAGGACAAGGTCTGAGAAAGATTTGAATTAAGTAAAACAAGATCTTCCAAATGACCTGGACACCAGCAGAAGCCCTAGGAAGACAAGCAGAAAACGAGTGTGGTCCTTCACGCCAGGGAGTCCATTTGCTGCTACACTCCAGGTCAGCTGCAGCTACGGACAGACACAAATTACTGCCTTGTCAGGAGCTCACACTCAAGTGCTCGTTCTAAGGGCACAGAATGGGCACTGCTGCTCAGCAGATGCCACAGACGCTATAAACTCCACAGTGAGGAAAGTGGTGCCGTAGCTGAGGCTCCCTGACATTTTCTGTAGGCAGAGTTGTGAGTAATGCCCATCATTGACTCAAGCCAACCGCATGGTCCCACATTTTGGGGCTGCCAGTGCAGTTTGCTGAGGTGCACAATCCCACCACAGCAGTGATGCCATCTCCACATACAAACAAGAACTGCTTTCTTCCAGAACAGAAAAACCAGGAGCAGCAATTCCAGCATTCCATAAACAGAACATAAAACAATACACATCACAGCTCCATAGAAGAATTAATAGTTTGCTCTTCAATTGGTGACTGTCATGTAAAGCTAGCTGGTAAACAGGTCACTATTTTTATATTACTGCCTTGAAGACAGATTATTTGTCACTTCCTAAGATGTTCTGCTACTCCTTTTGCTCTTCCTTGTGGATGACGGCCAGCTCTAGAGTTCACTGCAAGCCAGGCTCCCCAGACTGCACCATCTCAGCAGCTGCTGCTGCCAGATCCATGTCCTGGCACCGCTAGAACACGACCACGGCACAATTATTGGGTTCCTGCAGGACAACCTCCCTCTGATTTAGTGAGTCAGGCTGGCAGCTCATATGTTCAGCATCCTATATTAGCTGAGGTGCAATTACCCAACAGATAAAGTCCCCTTTAATGCAAATGTCATCTCTTTATGACGCTGAATGTGTTCTTTAGAACTCTTGGTGTCTTGGAGTGTTACATCTCCAGGATCTCAAGGAGAAGCAAAAAAGTCAAAAAAATTCTGGTATTTTCTTCCTTCTTCTCACCTTTCATCTTCTATTTACATGAGGTTTCACTAATGCTGTCAATTATCCAAGCATCATTTGCTTTTGGGAAGATGTACTTTCCCTACTTACTGCTTAGGTAAGAGAAATGCTCTGAACTGCATCATTTCAATTCTTGACAGCATGTGTGCAAAGAGAGGTTATTGCTGAATTTTAGGACAGTCCTGATTTTATTTATGAAGACAGTATTGCTTTCTATTTTCATTTTTATCAATAACAACTTGCTATCTTTCATAGGAATTTTCTAGGTCCTCTGTCAACTCTTCCTTGCTGTGGTCTCTTGGACAGATGGAAAAACCCAAACCTTTATGCTCAACCTCAATGCTTTACAAATAAAGCTACCAATTAAAGTCTCATACAAGCTTGGATGAAGGAAACTTATTTCTACTAGTCCACAGGGAATATAAGCAATGGACAAAACATAAGGAAGCTGTGCTTTTTCTGTTGCAGAAATTTTCTTCCCAGTGATGCCCTGCGGTGACACACGGCCACCCGGGCCAGTGAAGAGCTGTGACTACAGACCAGCACTGATCCAACCACTGCCACCACACCAAGAGGCACCAATGAACACACGAGTGCCTGAATTATTTCACAGCAAAGACCCCACCAATGCATTTGATGCAATTTTCAGATCACCAAGGAAAGTGCTTTCTGTAAAAGCAACTCAAGTTCTTGTTTATACGTAAGTATTGATATGTTTTGGGCACAGGCTGTGATATTCTCATTCACCAAACTCCCAGCAATAAATAAATAAATAATGTTCCCATATAATTTTACTAGCATTATGAAGTATTTCAACTTTTAATAAACCTAAAACTCAGTGTAGGCAACCTATCCTTTACTTGGATACAAGTGTCTTTTCCTGCTGCAGCTAAAATTATTAAAATTCCACAGGGACTAAATTCAATACTCAATAAAAGGAGAAAAGAAGTCCATAAAAACTTCCTTAACCGACTCTTGTCAAAAGCATTGTAAAGAGTTTATGATATATTGTCCATGGGACGTAAATTGCACATTAAGGGGCACATTACATTAATGCTTCCTCTTGACTCTCCAGAGAAATGGCTGATTTTCAGTTGTTATTGTTGCTAGTGGTTGGTTTTTCACATGTCAATACACCTAGTGCTTTAAGACAACAAAGCCAGAACCAGTAGCGATCCTCCTCAGTATGAAATGCTATCATCCTGGTTTAAATGAAGTAGAAACAAAAGTTCCAAAAGCTTCTTTCTACTAAGACAATTACCAAAATGGCTGAAGTCTGGTACTTAATTATGAGCCATCTCAAATAACGAAAATGTAACTTGTTTCCAAGAGAGTCCAAGTTAGGCAGGACTCCAAAGACAATAGTCTTCGGACTACTATGCTTAAACACAGCCAGGGAAAGAACACCAGGGAAGGATTCCTTGGAGCATGGCGCCAACTGAAGGCATTTAGGGACTGTTGTCCCCAGGGGAATGCCAGGGCCCTGAGCTCAGGATCCGTGCTCAGCGCACCAGAGGAAGAGTGAAGATGCTGGCACTGATCCTCAGTCCCCCCTGGATCGCTGGGATCAGTCAGTGCTGGGAGCAGTTTGCCCTCCCACCGCCGGCCCAGGATCCCTCTGCACTCAGCTCAGAGCCCATCCCTGCCCGGCAGCACTCCGCCATCCCTCCGAGGAACACCCGCTTTGTGCTCCGAGATGCCCGAGGGCTCAGTGCTCAGACTTCCCAAGCCAGCAGGAACCCAGGCACCCACACACTTGGAGTGCACCCCTGAGTGACAGGTACACGCCACACAGACAAAAGCTGAAAGAAACTCATGTCTAAAAGTAGCAATAAACAGCTACTGGGATTGTAACAAGTCACCAAAAACATCAGTCAGATAATGGCAGATATTTCAATTAGGAAATAAGGATGCAGCTTTTGTTAAGCACTTGACAAAATCTCAGCATTATTAAGCACCTACCTCACCACCTTTAAAAATCTTACTCAAAGTTATTAAATCCCTCCATGAAATAGGAATAACCACTGTCCTACATTCCCACCCAGACTGAAGCAATCAGTGTAGGACTTCAGTAGTTCACATTACCAATGTAACAGTAAATTATGTACCTATCTTTTATTAAACTTACTACGGTGAGGAGGTGACAGGAATTACTACAAAAATAATCAACAAAACCCCTCCAAGTCAGAGCCTGATAGTTTGTCTTACCATCTGTGTATCTGTCATCCACACTGAAAATCACTTTGGAAAATGAACTCGTCACCTTTCCTTTCCAGAGCAGTAAGTATGAGGTACACACACACAGAATAAAATCCATTATGTATTTATGTGCCAACTCACCTAGAAACATCAAGGATCTTCGTGTTGTGTTTCCTCCACCCTCCCCAACCATCAGGTTTTTTGACAAAGAATCTGACCCTTAGAAAACAGCAAAAAAACCTAACAATTATTATAATAAGCCAGGCCGAACTGCAAAGGGAACAATTCAGACTTTGTCATTTGTCTTCCTTTTCCACATAACCATCATTGGGCTCATCACCTTCAGAACATCACCAGGAGGGCTCAACACCTTCTCCACATGAGCAGGCAACAAAAAAGAAACTGAGGAAAACCAACATGTTTTCCTCAGGGAGAACTCGGGGCACCCTCCTCACAATCTCATGCCTTTTCTAACACCCATTCCCGTGCTGCATTCCCCCCTTGGAGGGTGAGAAGTTTTCTGAAAGGAAGCGAGTGCCAGTAGCTGCTGCTGCCAAGGCAGAGAACAGCAACAGGGAGAGCTGAGAGCAACACAGGACCAGCTCACAGACAGGAGAAAACCCACCCTAAAAATCTGGGAATAACCAAAAGGATACAAGAGCCAGCTGCAGGTACTTTTGCTTTGCATCATGGGGTGATCCTGAACTGAAAACAAACACAGGAACATCTTTCTGACTGCAAGTACTTGCTGCAGTGGTACTAAGCTTTTCATATCTTCAACACTCTTGACTTCAAAAACCCACCAAAAAAAAAAAAAAAAAAAGTATATTCTAACTACAGCAGCTGAGGCTGAACATCTGTAATAATTCATTTTGCTCATTAAGCACCACTGTATCTTCAAGCCAGGTTTGGTCACAGACCAGCCAAAACCCATTTCAGTGCTGACTCCACTCCCCACAGTACCTCCACGTTTGCCCTCTCCCCAGTGATGGCTGTCTGGGCACTGAGGGTTCTGGTTTAAATAACACCAAACAGATTCTCTCGCTGTACCAGGGCATGCGTGTGAAAGGCTGTTTTGGGGGGCTGTGGAGGTGGAAGTTTTTTTGGTCTTCTTTTTTCAAGAAGTAAATTTTTAATTAAATGTCAAATGCAGCTTGGCACTGGAAACACACTGTATGACTCTTATTTGAGGAAAAGCTGTCAGCTTGTCTCTTCCCCCGTCAAACTCCATCTGCTCTACAGAGATTAGTCTGGGCCATGGATCACCATTTGGCAGCGTTCTGTTCTGTGCATGGCTCAATAATACACAACGCAGGGCACACAAAAAGACCACCTATGTTTTGGGGTTACAGTTCCCAAAGTACTTGAGGGTATTGCACCAATTTTCTAAGCCACTAAAGTACAATAAATGTAAAATATTGACTCGCAATATTTAGAGCAAAGGCACAAAGAGCAAATCCATTCACATGTGCCACTCTTGAACCAACTTTCACTATTGGTTGAGCTGTATTTAAACCAAATCCTGCTCTTCCTGGAAGTGACATCTCTATACTCCAGTGGCCCAGTAGACAGAACAAGGTTTTCAAAGCCAGTGTTCCTGATTTCCTTGAAAACTACTGACTTCACACTGCACAGCCTCAAGGACATCACTTAACTTCATTAACTCCCACTTTTCATTCTGCTAAATGGTTACTGTTTTGCACCAACACCTCACCTGCCTCAGGATCCAGCTACTTCAACTCATTCCTAGCTGCACACATGCAGTGCACTTGATTAGCTCTGCTACTAGGTTTTGCTAAGACCTAATTATCTGCTTGAACTTTTCCCTTTGCCTCCTTTATCTACTGCTCTGATCAGCCTGCATCCTCTCCCACAGTGCCTACACCAATTACATAACTGACTTGGGACCAGAAGAAAACTTGGTCCCAGCTCCGTGTTGCAGTAACAGGAGCCAGCCTGAATGGATTATGGAAATAGCTGCACGTTGTGTCAACATCAGCACAGCTTGTCTCCACTGGGCTATGGATCTTTCTGCCAGAACACATTAAGGTTTAACACCTCTCTTTGATCCACTGGCTGTTTCTCCCCCATGAAGACGAGAAGCCAGGATCAAGTGAAGACCCTTGGATAATCTCCCATCACAGCTTGTGGCTCAGGGAAGGCATCTTTGAAGGGTTTAACAGGAATAAGAGAAACACAACAGGGACAGCTTATGTGAGAGGAGAATGGAGTATAACTCACTGCGAGCTTCTGCACCGGTGCTGAGCTGATTAACACCACTTCAAGCACACTACATGTACCCTAAAGAGAAGGATCCTGCACTAGGCACAGGAGTCTGTCATAGCACATTCTGAATGCAATGGAAGAGCACAAACAATCTAAGTCTGCTTTAAAGTCCAGTTGTAACTAGGCCATACAAATTGCTCCTCAAGCCCAGCTTGGAACACAGGGGCTCACCAAAGATCAGGATAAACCCCCATGTAACTGATAGAAAATGGAGTTGGTACCAATTCCCAGTTGTTACTGGAACTTAACCCATTAAGTTGTGGGTATGGTACCTCAAAAGGAACATGGACAAATACTCAAAACAGCAGTTTAACTCTACTCTTCGTTTTATTGGGAAGCAGAAATAACTCAGCAGTATTAATACTCCAGTAATGCATTATTTAAAAGAAAAAATTAAAGCAGTATATTAATTGTATTTCACAACCCAAAATACTATTAAAGAAACCAATTTCAGACAAACTACAGGACAGGAAAGCTTTAGCAAACATGAAAGAATTTCTCAAGTGTGCTAAGTATATACAGATCCATACATTTACTCCATATTTAAAAGCCAAGAAAAAGCAGGCATCTCTGCCTCAGAAAATGGACTGGAACTGCCCATTCCAGAACCGACTCTGGATGAGGGTTCATTGAGATCCAGAGTTCAATTCCATGCAGGGCACGGTAACACCCATTTTAACGTAGGAACTACTGCATGTAGATGTAACTCACACAAAGCCATGAGTAGCCAGCCCTGCCCAAGGATGTTTGCTGTGCTCAGGATGAACACAGAGGTGAGACAGCTTCCTAACTCGGTGACAGTTTGCCAATTCAGTGACAGCTTCCTAATTCAGTGACAGCTTCCTAATTTGTCTTCAAAGCTCAATTCAAACTTCATTTGAACACCTAACTTCTCCAGCACTGAGTGGACATAACACCACAATATGCAACTCATCTTGCAATAGCAGAGCTCTACTTTAGGGCCAATACTCCAGCTAATGTTTTCAAATATTTACTCCAATTTTGTGTGTTCTGCAGACCATAAGCCATGTGTTGAAAAAACAAAGCATCTCACATGCTTTCTTCATTTACATTCACAATAACTTTTTTTCTTTCCAAATTCAGATTGACAATAAAGAAGTAAACCTAAAAGACAGCTGCTTATTCTTTGCATTAGATGTGCACCTGTCTAATCTTCTACCTCTTTATCCCTCTAACAAACACCAAGTTTCCTACCCTGATAAAGCTGGCAAAAATTAAGATGTAAATATTGCCCAATTGTATTCTCTCTGTAATTCATCTGCCCTCTTAAATCTCCTTAATGTGTGCAGACGACATGTACATGAAAAATACATGAAAATTATTTCAGAAAATGTCTATATGAAGATAGTCAACAAACATTTTAACATTGAAAACTCCAGCCAGCTCACCACACCAACCACTCCTGTACATTTACTGAGAAGGACTCAGACTTGTGAAGGAATGCACATCTCTCCATCCAGACTTGGTATTTCTCACAATATCCAGCCACCTCTGAAGTAAGGCAAAGCTTGCATGCTGTTTGCCATTAAAATCCTAACTGCAGGACATTTACATACACTGACAGCCTGTACCCCGAGATGCTGAGCAGGAGAGCTGCAGCTGGTAAAAGCTTGAAACAACCCCAGGGTCACTCTGGGCATCCCATTGATGGTGCTAGACATGTTTTTAAAAAGAGGGCATAACATCAAAAGCAGAGGAAATCATCTGCCACCAATACTGCGCCCCATGTTCCAGCTCACATTCAGGTCAAACACACTCTGTTGTCAGGGGACACATCCCCCTGAGCACTCCCAGCAGTCACTCTCACATTGCACAAATAAAAACACCCAGGCTCCTTAGAACACTGCTGAGGAGATGTTCCGTGCAGTTACACAAGTGGTGCAGTGTGGGACACAACAGTCTTTCCTTTAAACAACTACACTGCCTCCGAGCTGTGGGTGTAGCCCAGGAATGAGAACCTGGAGTTCCCTTGGCCCCCCTCATGTCCTCTCGGCGCTCCTGAAATCCTGCAGGGCCCGGGGCACAGGAACGCATGACACAAATACCAGCTCCTTCCAACAACGCCCTTGACACCAACCCAGCTCATGTGGTGCTGCTTCAGATTGAAGTCAAGGATTACCTGCCAACCATCTTGGAACCTTTTTGTGTCCTTACACAGGAGTTCCCAATTAAAGATGCCTCTCCCAGATTTCAATGCAAATAAATTTATTTTCTGTATGTGTTGATTATCAATACAGAAAAAGGAGGCAAAGTAGCCTGGCCACATCCATCTTGTGTATCCAATCTACAAAGCTCAGTGCTTTCAGTACTTACTTCCAAGTTTGTGACAAAGTAAAGATATTTTCCTTATTCCAATAACATATTGCCTCTTCCCCTTTCATTTTAGATTTTCTGTGTAAAAGGCATCTTCGAAGTCGGAATTATTCCTATTGTATTTCTCCCTCCACCCCACATTTATTTTACTCCCGTTTTGTACAGGGAATTTCTTACTCCTAGCTCAAACAGAAGAGGATAATGGGGAGTTCTACAGTAAAATGTAATGACTGTTTTCATTTTGAGGTTAGAATTTTTTTGGTTGGTTGGTTTTTGCTATGGGCTTAACAAAAATTGCTGGATTTCTTCACATTTCATCTCAGACCCTGGTAATATTAAGTCACAGCAGTTCTTTAAAAGTACTTGGGCACCCAGAATGGAATCAGCACAGCATCATGAAAATGGTTGGCTGGCTATTTGTAGGTGCTTGTTTTGAGTTCAATAAAAATACCCGTACTGAGATAAAACCAGAAACTCCTTGAAGGACTGGGTATAAAGCTTTGATCTCCAGGGTTTCAGAAAGAACCTTCAACTCCACAGAAATTTTTGTAGCTGTCAAGCTGTGGTTATGCACCCACCCCTCTCCAGTCACTGCAGGACACTCTCTGTTTAATTTCTGCTGAGTGACCTGCAGGTCCCCCGAGAGACGCACGGCTGCTAACGAGATGGCTCTTGCATTTCCCTTGTTAAATGAGTGTTTTCAAGCAATTCCCATGGCAAAGAGAGGATGAGGATCAAGGCTAAAACAACAAGAGCTTGCTTACTGCCTGTGAGCAGTGGAAGACAGAAAGCTCTCAGCCTTGTCACCACACATCTTGTGCTTCCAAATGCTGCCCTGATCCGTTTTGAAGCGAACTGCCCAGAACTGAGAAGAAAACCCTGTGTTTTCAGAAACAGAATGCAGAGGGGTTTGCAGTGTCTGAGAGAACATTTCAAACACTGCACAACAGATGAGTGAAGAAAAGCAAATGCCCCCAGAAGACACCATGGCTCTCCTCCTCACCAAAGCCAACAGCACTTGAAAGAGCTTTCCCATTTCAGTGGAGACTTACAACACGTGCTCTGGCTCTCCTGATGGAAGCACTGCTGTTTGCAACACACCTTTCATGGCAGCAAAGGCATTTCCTGAGGAGTTTATTCTTTCTAGGGGCAAAATAATTTTTTGTGATCCTCTCAATTTCTGTATCAGGACTCATTTCTAGAAGACAGATAGACCATTTCTAGGATGGTCCAGAGGTGTTATGCTTTGGTGCTGGTAAGTCTGCCCTAACAGCATTTCTTCCAACTACTGGTGAATCCAAATGTTAGAGTGCTAATACTGCCACCAACTTTTTTATTTTTACTTTTATTACACATAATTAACAGTGGAATTTTACAAGACACTTGACTAGAGTATTCACACAAGGTTCTTCAGTCTCTTGAAACTTAGGAACAGATTCTCAGGTGAAGACAAGGCACCAGCATCATCTCCAGCTGGATTTATTAGCATTATCTTAAGACATAGAATAAAATACTAAATAGCCATGTTTGATTCCTGGCCATGAGATGCTAATGTATGAAGGTGAACTGTGCCTTCTCTCTCCTTTCCTGCTCATCTCAGGCCTTCCCTATGGCTTCAATACATGATCAGATTTCATAGCAAAAGAATTGCCTGTGAGCCCTGTTTTAATCGACTAAATCATACAACATCCTGACTTAGAAAAGACCCACAGGATCATCGAAGTCCAGCTCCATGAAACAAGAGATTAATTTTTAAAACATAAATATCACAAAACATGATGCACAAGGATGATGAAGCCATCCCACAGAAGCACAGCTGCAACACATCAACAGCCTTTAAGCAAACATCAGAAAAAGGAGCCAAAGGGTAGAAAAACCCCAAGACTGTGTGTGAGGCTAGAAAGTACAACTAGAACCACCTTTGTCCCTGCACCCAGTGTAAGTTTTGCTCGTATGACAGACAAGAACACTTAAAGTTAAAATTTTTGCATGTAAAGCACCACGAGTTTCTATTTGAACTGACTGTCCATAAGATGCATTCCTAGAACAATGTGCCATTCCATCTCCCATACCTTCCGATAGGAGACTGCTCACCGCATGCCACCCATGCAGGTCTGTACCTGGCAGGGCAGACTGTCACAAACACTGCCTGAACTTCAAGGATGATCCAATGGTCCCTCTCTGCCCACACAGAAATAAAACACTGCTCCATAGCCATTAGTACAGGGACAGATTTGGCAAACGATGGCTAAGCAGAGGGAGGACATGAGTCTAAATACTTTCTCTCTCTGAGTTTCCAGTGTTCTGTATGCAGTAATTGCAAAAATAAGAAAAGGAACATAGCGTGTCACGTCGAAGAAAAATATTTTGACAGACCATGGAGAATTTTTCCAGGGAGATTCCCAACTGAAATGTCACTGCTTTTAAAGTGAGTGTAGGAAAGCATTAGAGATAGTCTGACAAAGTAAAACTCTGACTTAATGAGAATGGCCAGCCACTCCCAACTTCCTGAGCTGAGGGTGAAGAAGCACAGGCACCAGAACAAACCCACAAAGGCACCTGCGCACCCAGCCCTCCTGAGCCTTCCTCGTGCTCACAGCAATGGAAAGGAAAACTGGCACCCTCACAGATCTGAAACAGCTCTTGGAGCGCTTGCTCACCTCATTGTCAATTCCTCTAAGGACAGAAAACTGATGTAACAGAAAACAGCCCAAAAATTCCATAACTTGACCATCTTGCATTTGACATTCTGACAGAAATGCTCCTTTGTGTGTGTGAGCACACACAAACGCTCACTGTGTGAGCGCCACACACCCCCGAGACTTTCATTCCCACCAGCAGTTTTACTCTACAGAAGGCAAGTATCAAATGGTATCGAGATATTAAATTCCTTCCTGGTACAACTTCCACTGGTACCATTACCTCAGGATATTTCTGAGCACTTTTGCTGACCTGACCTTAAGGAAGGACCCTCTCTGCTTACCACAAGTCCAAAAGAATCACTTGAAATAATGACTTGCTCTTCCTCCCTAAAGATTACTACTCCATTTCAATTAGGAGTGCAGTACCTTGTCACGGTAGATACAAACAGAAATAAGCAATACAGATCATTGCCCAACTTTTGCTGTGCGCTTACACTAAGTAGGAACATATTCACAAAATCACATATAGAAATAAGAAAACACATGCAATCAGGTTTTGGTTCACATGAAACTATTGCCATGTTTTCAAAGATAAATGTCCCCCATAATTACACAGCCTACAATTTACACGGGACTATTTCCCATGAATGTTTGAGTATTTACCATCATTTCACCTAACTGCAGTCCACCATCCCAGTATTTTGATTCTCCACAAAACAAGTAACTAGAACAGACCAGAGTTTCAGGGAGACAAAGCTTCTCTGCCTGCCATTGGTGTGTCTGTGTCGCACAGAACTGAGAAATAAGGATGGCTGGTGATCCACTGGCTGTCAGCTTCTGGGCCGCTGCCACCCACCTACCCGTGCTACCAGTAACATCCCTGAGACTTCCTCTCCAGGATTTCCCAGAAGCATCACATCTGTCACACAGCACTTCCCTCTCTTAGATCCATTCTATACAGAGCACAATTAAGACACAAAGAACAGACAGAGGGTGAAAACTTGTCACGGATTTCTTCTAACTATACCAAAGTCTGTCCCTACCCTTGAGCAGAACTGTGACTCCAGGAGAAAGAATGAATAACAGAAGCAACAGAAGAGCTGGCTTCAGAATCTGGGTAGAAGAGTTTTATGCAGAACATGTACATCCAAAAATATGTGCTCAAGCCTGTGACAAGGATGTGTCTCTCCTGATCCTTATCAAGAGACTTTAAGATCTGTTTTAAAGGCTTGTAAATTACTTCAGGAATAAACCTCTTCCATCCAGTACATTTATACTTCCAGGATTATACCTGAACAAACATCCATAAACACTTCAGGCTCAAGTTCCCCATTTCTACATGCCATGTGTATGTGCATTTCCTCTTTGAGAAGTCTAACATACTGCCCTTCATTATCTCATCTGCAGCAACAACATTTGTGTAAAACCAGAGTGACCTGGTGGTCAAAGGTTCAGGCTTTTCTTCCAGATACTGTGAACAAGTTGCTTGAAAATTCCAAGTATTCATACAGATATGTTGGGAAAGCCTGCCTATTCAGCTGGGTTTGCTCTGTTGTTTGTTTTTTGGTTGGTTTTGTTTTTGGTTTGTTTTTTTTTTTACACCAAGCAATGATTGCCATTACTGTAAAAATTATGACATACAATGGATTTTTCCAAGGCAGCTAGAAGAACGAGTCAATAAAATCCACTAATGTCAAAAGCAGTAAGACATACAAGAGCATCATGAAAATATCTGAAATTAAATAACAAAAGGAAACATGTTATTTTAGGAAGAAAAACACCCCACACACATTTTTAAATATACTGCTGTCTTCAGCCAAGTTTTACAGTTATAACAACACATCAAGACTAATAAAACACGCCCCCAAATCTAACGTATCCCATGTACAGCTGGTATGAGTAAATCCCATAGTACAATAAAAGCATTCGTCTTGAGAATTTGTTGTTCCTTCCCTGCTGTAACTTCCGCACGTTTCAGGCCACACATACAATACATTTGTAAACTGTAAATTCCAACTCACAACTGACTTGGTTGAATTTCTGTTATTTTAAGAAACTAATGAGTCTAAAAAAATCTTATACAAATAGGAACATGCAGATCTTCCAATATGATAGAAGCAAATCCCAGGCCTGAAAACTATTGTTGGGCGTGGGTGATTTATTCTGGATAAGCCAGAGAAGTCTTTCCAATGTATCCCTTGATACAGCTAAATATTACTGCGCAAGCTACAATAATATATGCATTACTGTCCCCTCACTTGGCTCCAAGGCTCATATTGCTATTCAACTCTGCCACTTGGCATGCTAATGAGAGTCCAGAAAATGATAATTACCCTCAGGGACTGCATTCAAAAGCTGCCCTTCCCATTAAAGAGGCTCATTCTTAGCCCAGGTTAGTTCACATCTGAAAGGAAACCTTATGCTATTTGCCAGACTGCTGAGACTTCCAAAAAAGCATTATGTGATTAACAACCTTTACTTTTTATTACTGTTGATTTTTGAATCCAGAGTAAATAAAACAATACAACATCAACAGCGTAATACTCAAAATAATGCAATTAAAGGAACAACTGCTATCTGTTCCAAGCAAGACTGGAATGCTAAATAGACTTTAAATATCCAAACAAATATGAACAGCGGGAAGCTGCCAACTTAGATTCTATAAATATGGCCCAGGCAAGGCCAGCCTTTGATCTGCTCTCCCCCATCTGGCCAGATCCCCACCAAAAACATCAATAACAGGGAAAAAAAAAAAAAAAAAAAAAAAAAAAAAAAAAAAAAAAAAAAATTAACATAAAAATCCTGGACATGATCGCCAACAACACTCTGAAGAAGCAACATACTGAACCCCCATCTAATTGGTAGCACCCATGAGACTTAAGAAGCCAGGTTACACATCTCATAAGCTATAAACCACTTGCATTTGTGAGACAAGTTGCACATGGGGATTTTTTTTCCAGGACAAATGTAACCTGGAAAAGTTGCAGCCATCTCACATTTATTATTAACTATAAAACTACAGTTACTTCTCCCATGTAATTCTCAGCCTTTTGATTCTGACACTGGCAAATTTTGAATTCTGCACAGCCAGTACAGACATGTGATATCACAAACACATGCTCAACCCTTTTTGAAATCAACTAGTATTCGTGCTTAAACTTAAAAGCTTTAGAGTTTCACTATTATTCCCCAAAACACCTCTTGTTATCAACATAATCAAGTAAAATGTCATTTGAAATCAAAGTAGACAGAAATCATTTGTAGATGGTGAAGCACCATGAGCATCACACAGGTGACTCATGATTACTGAGCACATGAGCTTGGCCAAGCAGGTTATTCAGCTGCTGTCATCTACCATCCTTCATCTCCCTCAAAGTAAGACCACTTCATCTTTCAGCTCCCATAGCCTCCCCTTCAGTTCATCACGTCATCAAAATGCAGACCATAAAACACAACTGACTAAAACCCAAATCAACGCTAATATCAAGCTGAATGGACAGCCTGACCAAGTGATGCAATGTGAAGAGGCACATAAAAAAAGCAAAGATAAACAGCACTAAGCTGGTTTTAGTTGGTTTATCTATTTGGACTTTTTGATCACACCATAAATAAACCACTTGGCATTTTGGTCAAGACTTCCATACACCAAAAATTACATAACTGGATCTGCAAGTCCTATTTTACCATAACTTTTCCTGTGAATAATTTTCTCATAAAGAAACTGAAATCGCCACAATCATCTCAGCATTCACTTTACATTTATTTCAGCTTTGCATGTTTATCTCCATATAATTTTGCATGTGTCTCTAAAAAAAGCCACCATGACAATCCAGTTTTGAATCAGGAACTGAATACAGATCACTGACTCAATTCTCCCATTTAACTAAAACTTGATTTTGATTCAAAAATCAAATTTGCAAAGGCCAAAAGTTTTGTTCTGTTGTGCATATGCTGTCAGCACAAGCTCTCGTACCAAGAAAACATCTATCAGGACCACAGGGACTTGACTGTGATCCACACTCCCTTGTAAATCTATGGTCAATACTATGACAAGAAATCTCTCAAACATGCAGTGGGGGGATCAATTGCCAGCAAGCTGGGACTACCAGCTGTCAATACAATTAGAGACACAGGAGGACTGGAGCTGGTCTCAGAGGATTATGCAGCCATTTGGGAATTGATTTCCTTAGGGGTTACTGTTCAGAGCTTTTTATCACAGGATCAACCCATTTGTTGAGAAATACCATTTGTCAGCTCTTTCCTACATTTACATGCTTTATTTCTGCCTCTCCCTGCCCAGGCTACTCTTCTCTAAGGTTGTCTCTACAAAAACCTACTTACCTTACCTTTTCTCTACACACATCCAGATTTTTATTTATCCAACTGCAAAAGGCCAAAAGTATAAGCTTTCAGAGATAAACTAAACAATAGGACAAAATTCTTATGCAAGAAATCCGACTTCTCTGTTCTCATATTCAGGTCTTTTCAAGGGGAAAGAAGGCAGCCAAGAGAAGAGAAATTTATCTCTGGGAAATTATGGAGATCACAGAAGATGCACAATGAGAAGCAGATAAAATGAGCACTCGCTCTGTCTCTCTCTCTCCCTGCTAATTATCAAGTAGGAATAATTCCACTGGGCAAAACAGCACAGTTTTCAGCTTTCCCCACAGAAAATCACTGGACACCTTCCTCTTTGCTCAAGAACTGCATTTCCAGTCCTCTCCACAGCAGCTTGCTTCCAAGGCTTTCAGGCTGCATATGTAAGCAGAATAAATCCTCTTGCAGGAAAAGTTTGCTTTGTCCTGCATGTATCAGAGTTGGACAAAGCTCTTCTGACAGAACAGCTTGAGGGAAGCAAAAGCCAATTTGAAAGAACCCTAGCATGCTGGAGAAAGACCTTAGTTCTGCCAAAAATCCAATGGCATTTACTGGAACCCTGCCCAGTTTCCTGTTCACCCATCTTCCCACCTCTTCAGCCAATATTTTCAGGCCCACAACGGAAATAAAACACAAAAACAAAAATAAATTAAAGGAAGTTGAGGATCAAAATTAAGGAATTGTTCAAAAGCCTATGTAAATGAATTATCTCAGTATCCTAAGAATGGCAATATTTCAGAACTGATACAGCAAGGTATTTTACCATGTGCTTTTTACTCTCAGAACCTTATAGTTCACATTTTGGAATTCTGACTAAAAGGAAAGTTCCCCACTCAGCCCAGCCACTGCTGTTCACAAAACCACAGCAGCCCCCTTGGGCTCAGTGGTTCTGCTTGTCGGCTGGCACAACTCAAGTACTGAGACTGTGCCCTCAGCTGCTCACAGACAACAGAGGTGCCTGAGCAAAGCTTCCCATCACAACCTGCAGGGGCACTTGCTCCATGATTAGTCTCAAAAACTGCAGGAAGAACCATTCTAAAGCACGTCCACCTTGGGACAGCTTCCAGTGGCAGTAAGGAATGGTCACAGGGGCTTAACACTGTTCATGGTTGTGCTAAATGCCAAACTGGCACTTAACTACAGAACACGAGAACGCAACTGAACAAAACCACACCAGTGCTTGTGCTCTCACACAGAGGCTTGGAGGATCCTGGACTAAACAGTACTGACTCAGCCCATTCATCCTTCACATATTTATTTCTGCCATAAATTCATCTTCATTGCTTTTTCCCGTTTTCATATTTTTCTACATTTTTGTAGATCTATCATGCCTCACTTCTTGTTTATAATAATCACAACAACATTACGGCTATGTCACAAGCAACTAAGGAAAACACAAATCCAAGTCAGATCTAAAGTACAAAACTAAGAAGCCCTAACCCATGCTGGGACAAATGCCACTGATATTAATTAACCTCAGTGTTTGACCTACAGTGCTCTGTGCTTCTTGCAGTTGATCTTTTCCAGCTCATGTGCTGCTGACTGAACACACAGCATGCCAGCAGCGTGCCTCTGCTGCAGCACTCGTCACCTTCTTATCAGCTGCCATTGAACAAGTGGTGTACAACGTACTGGGCACCTCCCAATATTCAATTTATTCAACACTTCTGTTTTAAACCATATGCTCTCCAAATTCACCATACACTCCCCTGTTTCACTGTGATTACCCTTCATTACAATACAGCACTTGGCTTTTGTTAACATGACAGCCTTGTGGTTCTACATCACTGTTATGATCCATGACCTTATTATTGAGTCCCTCATCTCAAACTCAGCTTCACTACAAGAAACAAGCAGCTTGAAATGTCAGTAATTTTCCAAGTGAGCAAAGCATCAGATCCATCAAGTCCAACACATGCAAAACAAACCGTGGTATTTAGGTGTGTGAACAAAAGAGCAACCACAGAACACAAATGTAATTTAATAATCCATCTCAAAACTCCAAGTCTAGAACAACACTCCTAAGCCCTCTCCCAACCATCCTCCATCATTTGTGTGATCTTATTCCCTCTTCCCTTGATCTGCCTCCGTCTCCTTTGCTTCACTTCCTCCATGTCCTACCTACACTTAAGAGTTAGACCAGACTAACCTAATTTGTCAGCTGATTGAATTCCAGCTGTCCATGCCAGTGGGCTGTGTTGCACTTGAGCTGTGTTCCACATGATGGAAAGGAATACTGTAAATAACAGTGCTGCCTGCAGGCAGAGCTGTCCAGGGGCTGGAAGAGAGCCTTGCTGGGGAGCTGCAGTCTATTCCTCATCACACGCTCCCCACTCCCGTCTGTTCTGTGCTGCACTGCCTGCAGCTCACTCGGAGCAGGACTCTCCTCTCTCCTGGGGAAATGACAACTACACAGACATCCTTGAACATCAGAGAGAAAGACACATTTCTAAAAGTCTGTTTCTTTCAAGTAGGGAAAGCAAATAATTTGGTTAAATTGTATCCCAGAAGAATACAGTCCTTCCTCCCAAATACAAAGCTCACAATTACTGCTTTTTATGTAGCAAATTAAATGTTACTAGAGATGTGAAGAGGAAACTGAATTCTATCCCTGGTTTCTCATGAACAAAACACTGGAAATCTTCATGTGTTTTGGTATAAAATTTTCTAGGTTGTGTTTCGCATGGAACACGCCTAATATTTTCAATTCCAATTGAATGAAAAATATACCTTGACGTGTTTGAAAACTTCCTTATAATTGAACCGGGATAAAAACTAAGAAAAGATAAGGAACTGAAGGAGGTAAAAAAAAGGTAATGAAAACCTACACCACACTGCAAATAGCAACCACATCCACAATACACCAACCAACCAGGGACCACTTAAGTGATACAGAGGATTTATCATAGAGTTCCAACACAAACATTACTTCTCAACATATTCTTCCCTAGTAAGTTCTACACAAGCTGTCGACAGCTTTCAAAAAATAACTTTCAACTCTACCCCAGCTTGTCCAAAAACACCAGAACTGCCTGGCAACTAGAATCAACAGTAACTACTACACAAACTATTCTTTCCCATGTTAAATAAAAAAAACCAGAACCACTAGACTTTTCTGTCATCATTCAACTATTTAACAAATAGGACAAAAGGTGGTCAGTTTGAACACTCTTCTCATACTTGTTATGCTTTATCCACTTACATTCAGTCCACCGTAGGAGTTAAATTATGTTTCACTTGCATAGTCCTAGCACCATTTGTGACAAAAATGTATTTTTCCTTAAGTAAAACACATGGTGAAAATAATGGCAAGTTCTCTGAAACTCTGAAGAAACAGCAGCAATCTGATGACTCCAAAATGACCGGGCTATCACCTATTTATAGGCTGAAAGACTAAGAATGCTTTTCAGGTATTTAATGCAATTTACACAGGTCTTGCTACTTTTCCTTAGATTATTCATCACTTCTGTTATGACTGATCTATCAATTGCCAAAAAAATTAACAAGCAACAATACAACCAACTGGACAACAATTTTACCATTACTTGCTTGGCTTATCCATAGTATAACAGCCAAGTACTGCTATGGAGGGAAATGCTTTACACTCTATTAAGAACACCAATTTCAGTGCCACTGGTGGAATGAAGCAAAGAATTAAGCCCACTGAAACTAAAAAAAAAAAAATGTCCAGAAAACACAGGAGCAGCACAACACATAACAGCCCAAAAGCCCCCATTCAAAACCATGTCTTACTATGGAAAAATTCAAGATTTGATTAGCAGTAACACTGCTGTGTCTTGTGTACTAAGACCTGTATGGATGACAGCTACTCTAAGGAAAACAAATGGAGGAATTGCAGCAAACTGCTCAAAGCGAGAAAACTGATAAAATTTGGGCAGTATGGAAACTAAGCTACCCAGCTGTACCTCAGGTAAATTAAAAGAGAACATTTCATAATGCTGAGAAGCCTGTACAGTGACACAATCAGGTCTCCGCTCAAAACTTTTTGAAATCAACCTCAATTAGTTTAAATGACACTTGATGTAATTCCTCTTTCCTGAAACTCTTCAGATTAACTTCTGTATTTTACTAAATTACACACAGATACTGTGCTCTGCATATGAATCACTTCATATGATGAGCTGTCTGTATTAATTTTATTTCACCAGATTAATACTAATAGTCTGTTTTGACAATTAAAAAAGCTGTCTCAAAGACAGAAAATAGGATACATTAAAATGTGTTAGCTTATCCTCCAAACTTGCCAAACTTCATGAAGACCACTGTTCATTTAAGGCATAGAAAAAGAACACTGAAAATATTTATCCTCAATAATATAAAACCACATTATAGCTCATAAGAGCCAGTTTCGATTTGCACAAACTGTTGGTTCACTCTCACACCAGCAGCAAGACGCCATTCAAGTATTTTTCTGACAATGCCTACATTTCTTCTGTAAGCTGAGCAGTTACCTGTATTTTAGAAAATACATTTTAACTTAAAATGTAAGGATACAGTAGCTGGTAAGCAGAGAATAATTCATTTTGGCTTTGCTTATGCACGTTCAAATGCTGCAGGGTGTAACTCAAACCCGATCTCTATGCAGGGTTGAATTTGCACCACCAGTTCACATCTTCAAACTTTCAAAGCCAACTGGGCACGCAAAATATTTTGACAGTAATGATTTCAAATGGGCTTTCTTAGTGGCTAATCAATGAACTGAGTATCAGTTTTGGCAGCATTGTGACATAGGATATGGACCAGTGGCCTCTTAAATCACAAGTTTCTTGAAAGATCTGCCAGAACAAAGGCAGATGGGTGAAAAACAGTCATGTACATGCAGCTACCACTCCCGCTAGCATCAGCTGCCACTCCATTTATTATTACAGGATTGTTATTCTCTACAGTCATGGTGTTTACTGCACTCAGTTGGATTTTAGAAAGGCCTAATAATACCATAGTAAAGGTATTTGCAATGGCAAGTCAGGCTCGATGAACCTGTGTCACAAAAAAATCTGGTGTCTAGTAACACTTCATCTTCCCCTATTTAAGTCAGGCCTAATCTTTACAGATGAGTCCCTCTGATCTCCTGTTTAGCAAAGGCCAAAGTTTCCAGGACTTCACTTCTTTAGTTCACTCAAGTTCATGGAGAAATGTCAATGGAAAAAAACCCCACAACTCCATGTTTATTTTCATCTACTGATAACCTGAGCAACACGTTATGCACATTTAAAGTAGTAATAATCTTGGACTTCAGTCAATTGATCTGTGTTTCAGAGACTACACCATCTGACCATCTCCCTGCCATCATCTCCCAGAGCCCTGCACTCCCAGCACCACCGCAGAGAACACCACTACTGATAACCATATCTCTCTGCTGGAGAAAACCACAGGTTACCTTGTTTCCCTCAGTCTGGCTGGGGGACAGTTGTTTATTTTCTTTTCCCTCTGAACGGAAAGCAAGTATTACAAGTTGAGTAAGAGTGCAATTTTCCAGTCTCCATCCTTTTGAAGCATCAAAAATTAAGTTTCGGGTGCTCATGGGATTGTTAACACCTGACAAACAAAGGGCCTCTCTCCAACAATATTCCCTGGTTTAGCTTTTTGATGTTGTAGGAAAGCACAGAAGGATTTTTCACACGTATGAACATTTATTAGCTGTCACAGAAAAACATCATGGCTCCATTGCAAGAAGAGCAACAACGAATTGCACAGTTTTTGGAACAGAATGATTTGTTTAAAAATAACGCTCCTATTCTCGGTTGAACTGCATTTAAACTTACTGGAATGTTCTCCTAATCAAAAGCTATAAAGCGTCTAGAAAAAGGTGTTAAGGAAAACTAATAGAAGTTGAATGCATTAAATTCTAACCTCACAGCCAATACCACAATGAACATTAATCTATAATTGCTCAGCCCCTTATTATTGCCAGTTAAGTTCAACACTCTTTTCTTGGTGCTGTGGCTGAATAAATCTTCTTCCACCAGCTTGGCTCTTATCTAAGTTTTCAGCCATGACAGCACTGTACTTGGCTCAGACCAGACCATGGAGGCTGCTGCTGGCTGAAGGAGTCCCTGTCTGTTGGTTCCTTCCTGTGCCGCAGTCACACCACCTCAGGTACACCTGACTCCTTCCTAGAAACCAAAACGGCCTTGGAGAAAGCCTCAATGACTCTCCACCTAACTTCTCTCAAAGGCAGTTTTATGATCCCTACAGAGTCTGCTCCTTCACTGGAATAGCACAGGGTGTGACTCACACCCTCAAGTACTTCTCTCCTGATGAGTCTCACCTGGAAGGAATTAAAAATTAATTCCTGTGGATTAAACACAACCGAATGAAAAGTCCCCACCTGCCTCCACAGCAGCTGACCTGACCCTCAGTAGCAATCTTTCTGAAAAAGCTGTGAGAGGGAAAGATCCTAAGGGGTCTTGCTAGGAGACTCAGGTCAAACTTGAACTTTTGGTTCTGATACTCGGAGGCTGCCAGGTATCTTAAAGCACAAAAGAAATGCAAACATCATTGTTTGCTTGCTCTAGTGGATCAACTGTGGGGTAATTCGCTTGTTTCAATGAGAAAATCCAAACTTAAAGCAGATCAGGATAACAAATGCAAGGAAAGCATCAGTAAAGTTCTTACAATACTTTTATATTAAACCTATGACACTCAACAGAAGACATGCAAACATGATGTGCAGGAGCTAAGGTTGCACAAGTTTGTAAAACAGCCCAGTTTCAAAAATACTTAGAAATAAAATTGCATCATGGTAACAGTAAATATCAAAGAAGAATTTAAGAACATGACCCTGTTTAAGCAGATACATGTAAAGAAAAGAAGAAAAGGTATACAACAGAAAGCTTATTACTTTGGGGCTGAGGGAATTATTACCTCTGAAAGGAAGGAAAGCAGAATTTGCTAGCAGAGAATTTGGACAGCAGGTCAGCATTGATGGAAAGTACAAAGACTTCAGAGGAAAGGAAACGTGAACCCCCCCATGAGAACACAGAGGCACCTGTTGGTACTTAAGTACATAAATAAAATCACAGCTGGGAGTCACTCTTGTCTGATAAAACATTACCACCTGTCTCCTCAAAACAGGGAAAGAAAAGGACAAGGAAAAGCAGTCTGGTGATATGGAAGCAAAGGGAAAATTGGGAAGAGTGTGAAATGTGGTATTGAGGTACTAAATTGAATTGGAAGACAAATTTCAAGTTGCAGACCAGCACTGACAAAGTTCCACTAGGGTTTATGTCCAAGATTGCACATGGTGGAAATAGAAGAAAACACTTCTCTATACTTTCAAAAAGCCCATCACCTATTGAACAGTGCAATTTTCCACACTGACAGTAACTACAGCAACTAGGAATAAATGTAAGAAAATCACCTGTACCCACAGCAGTAAGACCATGGAGGCTGCTGCTGGCTGAAGGAGTCCCTGTCTGTTGGTTCCTTCCTGTGCCGCAGTCACACCACCTCAGGTACACCTGACTCCTTCCTAGAAACCAAAACGGCCTTGGAGAAAGCCTCAATGACTCTCCACCTAACTTCTCTCAAAGGCAGTTTTATGATCCCTACAGAGTCTGCTCCTTCACTGGAATAGCACAGGGTGTGACTCACACCCTCAAGTACTTCTCTCCTGATGAGTCTCACCTGGAAGGAATTAATTCCTGTGGATTAAACACAACCGAATGAAAAGTCCCCACCTGCCTCCACAGCAGCTGACCTGACCCTCAGTAGCAATCTTTCTGAAAAAGCTGTGAGAGGGAAAGATCCTAAGGGGTCTTGCTAGGAGACTCAGGTCAAACTTGAACTTTTGGTTCTGATACTCGGAGGCTGCCAGGTATCTTAAAGCACAAAAGAAATGCAAACATCATTGTTTGCTTGCTCTAGTGGATCAACTGTGGGGTAATTCGCTTGTTTCAATGAGAAAATCCAAACTTAAAGCAGATCAGGATAACAAATGCAAGGAAAGCATCAGTAAAGTTCTTACAATACTTTTATATTAAACCTATGACACTCAACAGAAGACATGCAAACATGATGTGCAGGAGCTAAGGTTGCACAAGTTTGTAAAACAGCCCAGTTTCAAAAATACTTAGAAATAAAATTGCATCATGGTAACAGTAAATATCAAAGAAGAATTTAAGAACATGACCCTGTTTAAGCAGATACATGTAAAGAAAAGAAGAAAAGGTATACAACAGAAAGCTTATTACTTTGGGGCTGAGGGAATTATTACCTCTGAAAGGAAGGAAAGCAGAATTTGCTAGCAGAGAATTTGGACAGCAGGTCAGCATTGATGGAAAGTACAAAGACTTCAGAGGAAAGGAAACGTGAACCCCCCACCCCCCATGAGAACACAGAGGCACCTGTTGGTACTTAAGTACATAAATAAAATCACAGCTGGGAGTCACTCTTGTCTGATAAAACATTACCACCTGTCTCCTCAAAACAGGGAAAGAAAAGGACAAGGAAAAGCAGTCTGGTGATATGGAAGCAAAGGGAAAATTGGGAAGAGTGTGAAATGTGGTATGCAGGTACTAAATGGAATTGGAAGACAAATTTCAAGTTGCAGACCAGCACTGACAAAGTTCCACTAGGGTTTATGTCCAAGATTGCACATGGTGGAAATAGAAGAAAACACTTCTCTATACTTTCAAAAAGCCCATCACCTATTGAACAGTGCAATTTTCCACACTGACAGTAACTACAGCAACTAGGAATAAATGTAAGAAAATCACCTGTACCCACAGCAGTAACAGAACATCTGTGCATCAAGTCTTCAAACCACCAAGCTGTCAGTTCTGAAGATGACTGGATCATTAAAAGACTTATGACACAAAGAATACCATCAGAACCTGGAAGTCTTCAGATGACACCTAAAACCCCGCACGATGCTTGGAGAATTAACACCACTCTTCTTACCAGGAGAAACTATAATCTTGTGGCAACATTTGTGAACGCACCGCAAAGCATATCAATCAGTACTATTTCATCTACAACAGCTCTTCCTAATGGCAAAATTACTGTGGTCAGGCTAAACAGTAAACGCAGCAGCAGACAAAGGGTCTCAGCAAAGAAGCTTTACAGGAGACAGCCAGAACAGAAATACATCTTGTCTACACTGAGGTTCTCAGTACAGAGTAAGAGTATGTCGCCCTCACATCCTGAAAACCTGAACACACAGCACATTGCTAAACAGCCAGAAGCAAAGATGAACTGGAGGCCCCCACAGAAATTAAGTACATTAATATTTATCATCCTTGTATTTACAAGAAACACCCTAACTTGCCCTGCAGTTCATAGGAGAATATTTGTCATCAGGTATCCTAAATGTTCAGCAATTAGGTGGCAGCACTCTACTGCAGCTGCTTCCAGCAGATCTGTTCATTCACTTCACTGCCACTTGAAGCCTAAATGATGTCACTCCTCTGCCCAAATGGAGGGACTTGTGCCAAAACCGGTTTTCCTAAAATCCCTTCAGAAATAGGGACGTCAGCTTCTCATGAGGTAATAGTTCTAAAAATCAGAGCCATTGCATCACCAAAATTCTATTGTGTCTACACCATCATGATAGAGAGATTTGAAATGACAGACTAATCCCATTCCTCCTCTGCCATTAACTGATGGACTTGGGGCAAATGACATGTTTCTGTCTCTGCCACCTTTTTCATTGACAGGTCAATCTCCGCACAGCACAGAGCAAGACTGGCAGATGTGACCACAATACTTGTGAAGCACATTGATCAATAAAGCAACCTTTGGAGGACTTTAGTGGAGAAGGATTTTTTTTTTCCTGCAAGCGCTGTACTTAAAACTCTCAAAATACAGTGATTCCTTTTCAAAGCATTGGGAATCACAGACCATCCCTTTTGCCACCTCACACTTTGCTTTATTTCTGGCACCAGTGCATTCCTCTATATGCATCACCCTTCCAAACTGCTCCAGTCTTGCTGCACAAAGTCAATAACCAAGTGTTTGAGAAGTCAAAGCTAGCTGTTACGTCCATGGGCTTTCAAAAGTCAAAGTAACTCATGCTTTTAAAAACATTATTGATACAATTAGAAACTCTTTACAGAGATTCTGATGACATGTTTTGTTTCATTTCTTTCCTATTGCCTGGCAAGGTGACCTGTATATTCCCTGGGTGATAACTCATGCCTTTAAAAACATTATTGATACAATTAGAAACTCTTTACAGAGATTCTGATGACATGTTTTGTTTCATTTCTTTCCTATTGCCTGGCAAGGTGACCTGTATATTCCCTGGGTGAGTGACATGAAAAACTGACTTTGCAGTGAAATCAAGTGTCTGATATTGGCTCTCCAGGATTCACATCAAGGACTGTAAAAACTTATTCCCAACTGGTCTTTGCTTGTTAATGAAATTGATGCAGCACTGTCCATTTTACTCGACAGACCACAATCTGCCCAAATGGAGGGACTTGTGCCAAAACTGGTTTTCCTAAAATCCCTTCAGAAACAGGGGCATCAGCTTCTCATGAGGTAATAGTTCTAAAAACCAGAGCCATTGCATCACCGGAATTTTATTGTGTCTACACCATCATGATAGAGAGATTTGAAATGACAGACTAATCCCATTCCTCCTCTGCCATTAACTGATGGACTTGGGGCAAATGACATGTTTCTGTCTCTGCCACCTTTTTCATTGACAGGTCAATCTCCGCACAGCACAGAGCAAGACTGGCAGATGTGACCACAATACTTGTGAAGCACATTGATCAATAAAGCAACCTTTGGAGGACTTTAGTGGAGAAGGATTTTTTTTTCCCCACAAGCGCTGTACTTAAAACTCTGACAATACAGTGATTCCTTTTCAAAGCACTGGCAATCACAGACCATCGCTGTTTTCACCTCACACTTTGCTTTATTTCTGGCATCAGTGCATTCCTCTATATGCATCACCCTTCAAAACTGCTCCAGCTTTGCTGCACAGAGTCAATAACAAAGTGTTTGAGAAATCAAAGCTCGCTGTTATCTTCATAGGCTTTCAAAAGTCAAAAAGTAACTCATGTTTTTTAAAACATTATTGATACAATTAGAAACTCTTTACAGAGATTCTGATGACATGTTTTGTTTCATTTCTTTCCTATTGCCTGGCAAGGTGACCTGTATATTCCCTGGGTGAGTGACATGAAAAACTGACTTTCCAGTGAAATCAAGTGTCTGATGTTGGCTCTCCAGGATTCACATCCAGGACTGTAAAAACTTGTTCCCAACTGGTCTTGGCTTGTTTGTGAAATTGATACAGCACTGTCCATTTTACTCGACAGACCACATGTAAAAGACTGCACTGACAGCACAGGGTGTTTCCAATACCCTGAGCACCACGACTGCCATCTAAGTAACAGCTCATTTTACCTAAAAAATGATCAGGGTTACTCACAATGAAGGAACAGCAGGAATTTCAAGTATGACCTTGATGTTTTTTCCCTGCGGCATATTGCAGTTGCTAAAATAAAGGTCAGGCTGGAAATACGTATCTATTTCTAAATGGCTACAACATAACTTCATTCTGCCAAGTAAAACTCACCCGTGAAATACGAGTGCCTCTTTTAAACTAGTCATGTGCCTTATGAACTATTATCGAGGCCTGCTCTGCCGTCTTCTCGAGTGAGGTCATCCATCATGTCTCGATTTAAAGGCTTGAGCCTATGTGGAAAGGACACGTGCTGTAACAACCCACATCAGCTGAACCCTGGTGCCACCGGGGACTGCATTTGGTTGCTTCTTGCTCTCAAAGGACTTAAAAACCAGAAGGATTTTTGCAATGAAGGAGGAGTCAACTGTTCCTGAAGCTAACTTCCCACAAAATAAAAGATGGACACAAAGATGAACCAGCTTGGTTTGCTATAACATCTCTTCAGCTCTAAAGCTAGTAAAGGACAACACGGCAGCTACAACCTATGCACAATCCCATCAAAGAATTTTCATGTAAAAAATCAGACAAACAATAATGACTAAGTTCTCAATTTAAAAATTATAGTAAGCATAATAATTCCATGATCTTGTTATAAGTAGAAACAATTAAGCCTTTTAGCTAATGGCTTCAATTCTCCATTTGGTTACTGTACAACCTCCTCAACTTCCTGAGCTTAAGTCATACCCTATTAGATAACAAGAGGACAGGTACAGCTGAGACCTGCACGCGGAAGCCAAAATGAAGCCATCATTCATTTCTAAAAGAAAGTACAAGCTGTGATCTGTGAAAAGCATGTTCTTTCAGTATTCTGCTACCAAGTACCCATGCACCTTCAATGCAGAAGTTAACATGGAACTGGCTGTTCATGCCTCGTGTCAGCTTTCAACAACCCCAAGCAGCAATCAAGACATGACTCGCAGTCTTGAGGAGAAATATAAATACATCATGTTCCAAAAACTCCAGGCTGTAAGTTATCAATAAAAACTGAGGTGCTTTAATTCTATCTATTAAAGCAAAGCACAGAAAAAAGCACGTTCCAAATGATTGAGAATTCAGCACAGAACATTACCACGCATCAGCACAGATGCACAAAACCCTCGTGCTGGTAAGCGTATCCAGAAACTCAAGATCCTGAAAAGCAACGTAAAGGAAAGAGACCAGCAAGCAGATACCTTTGTCCACAATAAACTGCACAGACTTCTCTCATTCAGGCAAGAGCATTTCAAACCATGCAGTCTAAAGCAGTGTCAGCCATGCATTCCACAACTGCAGGGCACAGGTGGGCCTCTCATGCGCACTGAACACCGAGCTGCTCCGTCAGGAACAGGCACCGCAATGTGGCGCCAGCAGCTTGCGTGAGAATTTCCGTCTCCTTGGTGACAGATGCTTGTTCAATGACTTACTCTAAGTTCATTTCTTACAGGTGGGTAGGGAAGCTACAATTGTTAAGGTTATAACTCCAGAAGAACATGTGGCACTTCTTCAACAAATTTGCTCACAGAAAACTTTTTTGCTGATGCTCACTTTGGATTTATGGACTGAACATTCTTGATTTAGAAAAGCAAACAGCTTTTCCAGATCATTACTGCCCAGCACTGCATTTTTTATAAGCAAGATGTATGTGTGTGTCTGTGCAGGATACTCTAAGCTAACACAAGTGCAGTCACAGTGTGCATCAGGGAATTACACACCGTCACATACACACTGTGCAGACTCTTCTACATGTGCACGGCAATTGTTACAAGCAGCTTCTGCTGGCTTTCAAACGGGAGCTGCAAGCTGAGGCAGCTGGCTGCCAAAACGCCCTCTGCCTTTGGGATGATTCCCCGTGGGTCACCTCCCCACCTGCTTTTGGCACAGACACATCCCTGCCTGGTGCCTCCTGAAGACCAGGTGACCTCACCCTGGTGCTGTGACCGAACAGCAAGCGGCTACACGCGCTCTGCTTTTTGCCAGCACTCAAGCAAGACTGACACTGGAATCAATTTGAGTCATTCTCTACAGCTTTCCCCTGAACTCCTTTCATTGTCATACTTTGATGTCGCTGTTTTTAGAAATTAATGTGTTAATGCTCTCAGCAAAAAGACCTTGGCAGGGAATAAAACTAGTTCCAAGGCTCTCCCAGGCTCATTAGCTTCTTTCTAAATATTTCCCATTATCTTGTGATTTTGTTCAGTATAAACCCTAACACGGCATATAATTACTTTACACCATCCCTCGCCTACTAATAGGATTATAATTATTATGAAGAACTAAACCATGGACTATCAGTTAGACAATGGCCAAGAGAAACAAAACAGACACTTCTTTCCTCTTCTTTCTTTTACACTTAAAAGGAGACAATCACCATGGACAATGAAACCAACTAGAAGTGTTACACTTCCTATATGAACACATACCCCATGAAAATCCAAATTGTTCCACTATGCTGTTGTACACACTATACAGTTTTGCTGGTCAAAAATCTCCCAACTTGCATTAATCAAACAACTCAAGCTCACACAAGCTTGAGCATGAGGCTTTTCTGCATGGAATTCAAAAGCAGCCAGCCAGCTCTGGCACTGACTCCCAGTGACACAAGGCACCCAGTAAATAACAAGCCTGTGCTTAGGAGTCTGTGACACCAAGAACTGATGTCATCTGACACGCTCCTCCACCCAGCTGCCTCTAAGATGCTGCTTGGATTTCACAAGTAACACCTGCCAATATTTCAACAGTTGGTCATTTAGACTATCTTTCAATGAAAAAAACAGGAATTAGGACTATTATGGGTTTTCCTGAACAAACTGACAATTTTCAAGACTTGATACCATTGAAACTTAGGATGTTTGGAAATCTAAACAGGAAATGCTTTCTATCTCTGGATGTTTAACTACATTCTTTCAGAAACAACCATAATTTCACCACAGTCCTATTGTTCCTAAATAATATAACAGTATGGTTATTCAGAGGCACAAAGCCAAAAAGATAAAACCATTCACTGCTTAATTAAGGGCAGTGATTGCAGTGCAGGGTTAAAACTCAGCAAAATACTCCTCTCAGTCGTCTCTGCTCAACTGCCCACGTGACAAAAGCACACAGTGAACAAACTACCATAACAGTGACAAGTGCATGACTTGCAGCTCATGTCCTCTCTGCTGTAGTTACCTCTAGGACCTTGAATCTGGTATTGCATGGCCCCAGAAATGCAACAAGTAAAGGCACTTGGCAGCTTCGTGGCCAGGTCTACATTTTGCTGTTTTTCTGGTGAGGAACCGCCAAGGTTATGCAGGGAGCACTTCCCAGTCCTCCTGCTTTTCTACAGTGCACCCGCACCTACTGCAACAAGTCATCCACACAGAGGAACCCAACACGATACAAATGAGTCCTTTGAGCTGGATTTATTTCTAACCCCGCACCGAGACAGTTCCAAAATCACCGTTACTTGTGAGGCTCACGGAACAGGACAGGAGTTCTGGCTGCCCAGAGTAACCCAGCTAAGCTTGCTTTCCACCTACAAGGCCTCCCTCCCGACTTGCCACCTCCTCCCAAAAGCTACGATGAGACCTCACCCAGAAGGAAACCAACAAGTATTTGGGAAGGTGACAAGGGGAGCTGTGCTCATCTACTTCCACTGCTCACACCCACCCTTAGACAATCTGCTTGTGAGCAGCAACGTCCTTCAAGCCTCTCAAGGAACACTTCCACTACAGAGACCCTGGAGAGAGTTTGGGCAGACTTGGGCACTAAGAAAACACAGAACCAAACTTAAGAAACACACCCATACCAAACACAGAAACGAACACACAAGACAAATTCAGCAGAACTCCTCTTCAAGCCAGAGTTTGTCCTCTGTTTACAAGTGAGCCTCTGAGGTCATTTGCTGTCACCTCAAACCCACTGCACAGCCACTACTATTGTGGCTACAAACAATGATTTTAAGAGAACAACAGAAAGTCATCTCTCAGCAGTGCACTCACCAGCTGAAAAGAATTCTTTACACTTTTTACTGTACAAGCAGAATATACTCTCCTGTAATTGTTGGGCTGTTCATGTTAGTCCCCTGCTGGCATTTACTGAAATGCCATCAATGCCAATTAGTTTTCATCAACTCTGCAGTCTGGGACATGGAAACAGCATCCTCCTCCCAGTATTCCTTTCATAACAAGCAGCAAATTAATTAACTAATATCTGATAAACAGACAAAGCAAAGCAAATTCTGGTTTTCCATCTTGTTTGTTCCAAGACAACTAATACCATTACAAAAACTGCACCTATTAAGGTCTACAAATACACATGAACATGATACAAAGTGATGTATTTGCCACATAAACACCACCATGTAAAACCAAACCAGTTCACAAAAGGTATATACCAAATAACGCCATTCTGGCAAAAAATACCCCCTGTACACCTTTCTCTCTCTCAAAAAAAAAACCAAAAAAAACAAAAAAAAAAAAAAAAAAAAAAACCCCCCCCGTTCCTCCCCAGTTTTCTCATTTGAGCAACACAAACTAAAAGCCACAAACGCCTGATTTCATTCAAAGACTCGCTCTAACTACTGTTAACATTTTACCCTGCTGAATTTGAGTTTCACCATCTAGCTTTCTTTTCTGTTTTATTTCTCACATGTTCCATGTCACATGGCATACCCTTTTTACATGCCCATACCAGTACATGGAAGACAACTGGGTTGATTACAAGAACCAGAGTCCACAAAACACTCACAAGGCCACAGAAGACCATGCAGTATTTACTGCTGACAAGAAGAAGGACTTGGATGTCCCTCTGCCACCTTCCTCTCCAATTCCATTCCACCAATATGTGTCACTGACACAGCAGAAGCTGTCACCCCTCTTGGTTGTTACACTGCTGCAGCCGTCACCCAGCGCAGCTTCACCCAGAACTGACACCTGAGCTGAACTCGGGGAGCACTGCAGCAACTGTCAGTGGACAGAGGATTGAGACCCAGCTGCTTTGCAACACCTTCCCTTTCACCCAGGGGAAGACACTTCCAGTGATCCATTACAAATGCGTGGTTTTTCAAATTTTAGCTCCCTGTGGCTTAAAGACATTTTCATTACCTTCAAAACCTCCTTATTTCTCTCTCCAAGAATGATTCTGTGGGTCAGAAGAGATGCTTGAAGCTCAGTCAAGCTGTATGTTGAGATGATTTTCTACAGCATCTGGCATGCAAAATCTCAGGTTTGTTTACTGATACCACAATTCCCCAAGCGTTTGTATGACTCCATTTCTTCCCCTGGGTCATAAATGAAATAGAATATCCTTATCATCTTCCTCTTTGGAAGACTGAGCAAAAACATACCAGGTGACTTGCTACAACTGCATCAGAAAACTATGGCACTCTCTGCAATAAAAATTGAATTTAACTTATTTCCAACTTGTGTCTTAATAGTAAGTCAGCTTCCCTCACCTGCTGTTCTTACTCCCTAGCTCAATGACCCAAACTAAACAAGCCAGAGATGATCTCAAACCACATCCTGAAACTTGGGTTCACACATGGGCAGGCAGGCCAAAAGCACCACAGGAGCAGAGTATGCCTACTAACTACAGGTAGGATATTTTAAAACTGCAAAACAGACTATTGTTATTAAACCTCACTTAGGTAGAAAGCAACAATAAAATCACAGCAGGGAACTTTGGAAACACATACTACCTCAAGAAAAGATTCTTGAATCAGAGAAGTAAACTCAAGAATGAGAAAAGCCTAACTTCAACTGCAATTACAAACTGCCAGCTCAGCCTCTCCTCCTTTCCTTGGTTCTGCTGGTAGAGCCATTTGGCTGCAACCAAGAAATGCACAGCCAAGGGAACAAGGTGTCAAGGGGCCTTCAACTTCTGATACACCACAAACTATTTTAAAACTCAGAGTAATAACTACTACTTTTTAAAAGAAAAAACCACAGCACGGACTGCAAATGGAATTATTACTCTGCATTCCCACTTCCATAACTTAAATGTAAGCCTGTGTTCTTGGATGTAAATACAGGCCTCATCCCAATCTATTTTCCAAGTCAGATGACTGAGATATTTTTCCTAATGCCTCAAAAACAATCTCAGAACAGTGTGGGGCCCGCCCCACCCTCCAAACTTCCAGCCTAACATCCAACACATTCCAGTCCTCAGTCTCTCTCATAGTGTGCACCAACACAGCTGAATGACAAAGTTTCAGTGGTAAACAACATCAGAAGTTTACACTTTTGTAATCAAATACAAGGCATTATTACAACACAGGCTGTCAACAAGTGAGCTGGAAGTTACAGAGGCAAAAAAAAACCAAACATAAGACAGCAACTGGTAGCTGATGAAGACAGCTCCTAGTGAGCTTGTCATCTATAACCAATTTCAATGAGTTTCCTTAGAAAACTTCAAGATTTTTCAGTGCTCCCCTGCATGGTCTCGCAAAATAAATACCCTCCTCTTCCTGCAAAATCCACCTGTTGGCACTCAGAAAACACAACACCTTCTATCCATTTACAGGCCTACCAATCATAACACACAGCAGGTAGACAACTGAATCCCACCTTTTTCCTCACTCCTCCTGACAGAGCAATAATTTACAAGTAACAAGAGTATTGCTTTGCTGATATGCAACAAACTCCAAATGGTAACAGTTCTGTTCCAAGCATTATTCACAAAAATGCTCTAAGCACAAGAACTCGCAGGCTGTCAAAGGCAATGATGAATTAAAGTCCTTGACATTCATAATTCTTCAGTCAGTCCCTTCTGTTTGTGGCTTAAATGCAGGTAAACACAAAGCTATTCCCTTGGAGCAGGTCTGGAAGAATACTGCTGATGACTTAATTACTCTAATTTAGAAAAAGCAAGATTCAAAGTCAATATTGCTACACTGATGTAAGTAGCATCTTAGCTCAACAGCACAGAGCTTTCAAAAAACCCCAGAGCCTGGCCAAGTTATGATCAACAAAATATCTTCCACTGACAGCTGGAAAACATGAATTTGAGAAAAGCATAGCTGCATTTCATTAAGGGACTGGCACTACGAACTTTGTACACATGGCTGCGTCATGAAGTGACGCAATAACAGCTGGAGGATGAGAACCACTCGGTGTGTGAAGTGAAAAGCTCAGCGGTGACAGCTGTTCAAACATCTGCAGGACAGTTTTCCAGTCTCCTACTGAAGGACAAGACCAGAACTCCGCCACACAAACCGTCCTACAGCGGTGCAGCTCCACACACTGGAACATGTTAAGCCATGTTTGACATTCCTGTACATATTCTCTAAGATAGCACATTTGATTACTTGATATAATTACCAAGAGGAAACTAAATACAAATGAATATTGACTGTACTCCTGAAAATTCTTGGTGACTATGACAAATCTGCACTACCTATTAAGACCAAAACACCCCAAAGTGTTTGCTGCTTAGCTTTGCACTGAGGACACCATCTCTACTGCCTGTTCACAACTGCATTAAACAGCGAAACGTCTGACCAAAAGACAGGTCTTGAGGCAGGCCAAAAGAGATCAAAGCAGAGGAAAATACACAGACACAGGAGGGTTTCCCTCACCCATCCTCTGCTACTGCTTTTGTTACGTGGGTATTGTCTCCCACCCTACCTCAGCCTGCCCCATGCATCTTGACCAGGTGCTTGCTGTACCTTTGTGTCTTCAGCACCTCCTGGGCTACAGCCAGAATTCCACCAAGCTCAGAGAACTGCTCCAAACAAACACTGACCCCAAGGGGGCCTTGGCCCTGTTCCTCAGGGCCTGGAAGACCCAACACCAGCAGAATCCATTTTCTTTTCTCTCAGGGTGACAGCAGGAGCTGCAGTCCAAGTTACAAAGCCTGAAGCTGCTCTGGAGTCACCATGCTACAGAACCTCCGCCTAAGTGAGAAATAAACAAAGTGGCTATTTCTAAGCTACCTTTCCCCACAGTTTGCAAGGTTACGTTCAGTTTGGAAATGGTTTTGAATACTTACTAATGGCACTACGGAAAAACCCCCGCTGCTACTCTTACAATACTTGCCCACATGTATTACCCTGTAAAGATCATCAGCAATACTTGATTAACAACACCTTCAACCAAGTACATCCAAGTTAGTTAACAACACTCAAACACAGCACTTTCTCTACATACATGCTTTCTGAATGAAAACAAGGTAATGGCCCCTGGCTTGCCCCCTCTATTAACAGGGCAGACACAGAGCTCTTGGGTAAGCAGCCATCTTCACACACACACAGTTCATCTAAAACAAAGCAAGCTGTGCTTGTGCATGCCAAGCTCAGGAATCACACGCATGAAATCTGTGCAAACCAAATATTTAGGGATGAATTTCAATACTGATTTACACAGTATACTTATTCTGGCTCTGCTTCATGTCAATTTGGCAGGCATGTAGCTTGCACTGCTACTTTACAATTTGTCATCAAAATTCAGTAGAAGATTTGTAGCACGTAATAAAAACCAGTCGTAGCCCCTCCCAAACATCCTGGGCAAGTCAACTCAAGGCTGCTTACATATTATGTGAAATGAAAAAACAACTACAGCTCTCCGAAACAGAAATTAAAGCCCTCCAAAAAACTGTATGGCAAACCCCCTCACATTTAACTGCTAGAAAACAATTTCCTTTTTTCTCTCACTAACGATTAAGACAAGGCTGCAATTACTTGTTACTTGGCTGGTATCATGTCAGAAATGTATTCCTCAGCACAGAAATTGTACTTCCATGTCATAAGTGGTTTAACTTGCAATTATTTAAACAAGACCCTTCTGTGAGCTCATTTCCTAAGCTATTCAACTAGATCATTTCCTAGAAGTTGACTTCATATTCAAAAATCAAGCAGGGATGGATTTGTCATTATTGCCTTCCTACATTCAGATTATTTGTTTAATGACAGCTGTCTTCCTGCACTGCTTCCCTCAGTCTCACACCCAAGTGACGAGCTCCTGTGATTTGCTACCTCACATGTCTCTCCCATGTCAGGTCAGCTCGGGATGGCACCATTTTGGCACCACAATGCAGCCGTGTCCCAGCTCCCTTTCCCCCTTACTCAGCAATGGTTATTCAGCCCATCTCGTAGACAATGAGATAAATAACAGCTGTTGAGTTTAGTGCATTTGAAGGGCATTTTTCACTCTACCTTCAGCAATGCCTGTTCAGGAGATGACCAACATCTGCTGTGCAGAAACAGTAAATTCTTCATGGGAAAATAATTGGATCACTAGACAAAAGAACACTATATGAAATACACTGCCTTTAATTCTCTTCTCCACTTCTAAAGTTCACAAACTGCTGGGAAATGTTTGTTAGAATGATCTACGCATTTAATTTAACCCAAAAGGGAAATACAATGGGTTCCAAAGCGTTAAGCACACTATGGCCATTATTATCACACAGCTACGATCCACCATATGGCCCCATATTTTCCCAGTAATACATGGATGTCTCTTTCTCCATAGTTTATCATTTCTTCCACCTCAACTCACACATAGCTGCCTGTATCTTCATTATACAACGTGAAGAAAACACCTTGTTCTCTGTCCCGGCAGCCCCTGTGACTGCTTCCACACAGGCAAACACTGGAGATCCGCAGAGCAAACCAAGTCCATTGCTGCTATAAAACTCCACCCCTCCAGAACGGAGCTGCTTCCATCTCTTGGGCTGCTGGATAGTGATGACAAAGTTCACAACTCTGGCACCCTTTTATAATGAAAAATGCTGGGCAGAAACAACTCATTAAGCTCCCTCACACACGACACAAGCCACAGTATCCTAAGACCGCTCACGCCGCAGTTCACAGGCACCAGTTATTGCTTTGCAGCTCAAGCACAGAAAACATCAACACATGGTGAGGGCACAGAAAACATCAGTGAACATCCAAAGTGTTTGTACAGGCAACTCCTGCATTTTTAAAAAGCAACCCAAAACAACTGACAGCTAACAGCAGGCTTTAAGGTGAACATCACTGCAAACTGAGAAGAAAACAGCACAAGGATGGATGACCAGTGGATTACATACACTTTTCCTCAAGAATCTGGAATTACACAAGAAAGTAAAGCCCATCTTACAATTAATATTGAAATTAAAGACACTGGGCTATATGTTACTGATTAGTACGACAACAGAAATGCCAATGATGACTTCTTAAAATGAACTTGCACAAATGCTTTAGATCCAGATTACCACAGCTTCTGAAATGAGCTTTAGAGCCTGCAGGGACTTGGATACACATCAGCTGCATCGGGACCTTGTCAAACACTTCTGGGTCGTGCTGAGAGAAAAAGCAAAGAGCCTGGAACATGGACTGCCAGAATGCTGAGAAACACCTGATGGGGATTTTGGCTCAGGAAGTACTGACAGAGGACACAGCAAGGTTATCAAGCCATCTGGCAGTTCCCAAAAATATTCCAAGGAAACGCAATATTGAGCTCCTTTGGCTGAGGGTGGGGGGGACAAAAAAAGAAAGAAATACCAACTACAATTAAACCACAATAGGCTCAGAAAATAGTATTCACCTTGTGCCTGACAGAACTAATCAATAAATGGTGTCCCATGGATAAAATGCTGAGGAGATAACCAATGGATGCTTTGGGAAAACACAGGTGAAAAATTAAATAAGCTATCCAGCTGGAAGGACAAAAAGAACCACTGCAAGAATCTTCAATACCACCGCAGATACTGAAAATGCTCTGGGCTAAAAACTCTCCCATGCTCGCAGGGATGAGCACAGAACAACCACCACTCCTCCATGTGCACAGCCAGGACACGAAGGAATCATCTCCTGCTTTCATGGGGAATTCATCCAGCTGAAAGGCAGCCAGCACAAGGAAAGAAGACCCTTCAGACAAACACAGCGCCTCCCTCTGCTCAACTCCACAGCGCCCCACACCACCAGAAACTTGCTGTGCCAGAAGGAACTCAGCCAACAGGATTGTGGCCCCTTTCTATGAGGACATAATACAGCCATAGAAAAACACACCAGGTCATGTGGTGTCTTCTCCTTGACAGCGCTGCAACTGCTGTGTGATCAATTAATTTGAATTTACAGGTACCTGATCTGGCTCACTTGGCCCAGACTCAAAACACAGTGCCTGTTCATGGAAAAGGCAAAAACCTCTGGAGGGAGCTCAGAAAAATACTGTGTGGTCTACATAATTTATCTCTGAACCAATACATCCTCTTTCAGACAGTATTACTGTCTCAGTAAAATTCAAAATAAAAAATTCTGATGTTAAACAGACAGTCTCAAACTGTAACTGTCCAGTACCATGAGAATCTGGCCACTTTCCTCTGAAAACAAGCCAAGGAAGCAAAACTTCGCCTTCTTCATTCTATCCAGAAATTCTACTGGAACAGATTATTAGTAACCTTTAAGATGAAAAATAAATCCTTTCAACATTGTGCTCTATGTGAATTTTTTTCTAAAACTTTATTCAAAGTTAACTTGACTCAGAGTGGGGGTTTTTGCTACTCATACTGATTCATTTTGGACTAAGAATCACCTATTTCTAAATAAAACAGGCTCTATGTGAAGATGGACCACTATAATCAATAAGTTTAATAAGGAACTAGAGCATTGTTCAAACAATTTGGTTTCATGTGTCTTGGCCACAAGGATTTACTGATGAATCCTTGTTTTCATGTAACAAGCAGAGCCACAAGCAGGAGTCACCACATTTGAAACCACACGGATGTGCCTGACTGCAGGCAGCACCACAACCCCCTCCCCTCCAGCTCTCCAATCCCTGCCCATCCGTACTTCAAACCACAGCTCTGCTTTCTGCTACTCCATCGCTCTTCCTTCCACATGGACAGAAACGACAAGTGTCAAGAGCTACTGAGGACAACTTTCACAGCTGGTCAGCACATCAGGGCTCAGAACAGCTCTTCTTATAATTGTGGGGCACTGCAAAAGTACATTCATTAGCCTCTGACTCTTTTAGGCTGTTAACATGTTAGACACAGCTCTTAAGTACCTAAAATTCAGAGGTTTAATTTCTTACAACTACGGTATCATGTAAGCCCCAACATTTCCAAGGACAACAGACTCTTAACACAGTTTCCATTGCCAAAGTTAGAGAACCCCACCATTTAAGAAAACAGGTAAGATTTTTGAGAATTAGGATGCAGGAACAAGACTCAAAACCAAGACAGCTCACATCTACTCTAATACTTCTGAGGGCACGAGGCTGCTGTGGTTTTCCTATCCCTCTTTGTTCCTCACTATTACAATCACCATACCTTTCTTCTATGAAAAGCAGGAACATTTCCTTCTCAGTGAACATCTAGACCACAAGAAATACCACAGGGGGACAAACTTCCAGTACACTGAAGGCACACACTCCTAAACAGGAGGGCCATGGAGGAAGTCAAACTCTGTACTCCAACCAATCCAAACTGGTCTCAAGACTCTCAGCCTCTGAAGGAGAAGCTGAATTCCTAGGCACTGGACACTACTGCTTCCCCAACAGCTCCGTCTGCTGACACAAGCTTTCCCTACTTTATGCCATAAAACAAACACAACATGATTCCTAACAAGGCAGTCCTGCCCACGTTTTCACCCCTTTTGCTCGACCACATTTCTAAAAGAGGGAAAACAACATTTAAATCACCTAACCATCTTGAATCCCTTCAGCATTGCACACACTACCCAACTGGCTTCAGTTCAGGTTAAAAAAATATAATGTAAAAACCCAGCAAAACCCCTCAAAACACACCAAAGAAATACAGAAATGACAAAAGTGATATCAAAGGTAGGATGATCTGTCACCCACAGATCAACAGCAGCCGCACGGTTCATGAGGATCAACTTTTCCTCCACTTCCACAGGGTGACACCTGCAGAACTGTCTGGCACTCTACTGCCACAGCAGCTCCTGCAGGAACAGACAGCTATGAGCCCATTCTGTGTGCACTGGCCACAAAAAATACCAGCTGTTCCAGAAGGAGGAAGAACAAGTTCAACAGCACACATTTCAGCAAGGACAGTGTTTGAGGCCGTGAGCATTAAGGAGACACCAACACACTGTGTGGGTCTCAGCTGGTGTGACATTTGATCCTGCAGCAAGGTCAGCACTGTGCAGAGCAGCTGGCCCGCACATCCTGCAGCAGGACAGCCTGCCAGTCCTTCCCTTGCAGGCTCCCTTTTGCTCCAATATCCATCACAGAAGCCAACACCAGCCAAGTACGTTTCTATTTTGTGCTCTGCTCTGTGCACTCCTGTCAGACTCACACACGGTGATTGGGCTTTTTTTTGTATGAGCAGTCAACAGGAATGTCATAAGTAACCCCACAGCTCAGCACAGGGAAAACCACCAGGATTTCAGGAAAAAAGACACGGGACAGCATCCTAAACCATTACTCTAGGTGACAACTCCCAAGCTATGACAGTGGGATGACAGTGCAGCACCAAACAAAAACGGATCAACAGCTGCAAGGGAACTGGGTCAGACACTTCAGCAGCCACCGGCTGCAGCAGGGATGCCACTGGCTGGACAGGGAAGCCCAGGATGCGCTGGGAACCTGCCACAATGTAACACTACCTGCCTGCCAGACTGAGGCGGGGTTTCCTCCAGCCACAGACACAATGTATTCATTTATAACTGCAGTGTAACACTGCTCATCACGTTGAAAACACAACAAGAACATTTCCTTATCCCAGCGAGCAGGAAAAAGGCTCTTGATCAATGGATTTGGCTCAGTCTAAGCCTGACCAACACTAAAGGCTCTACACTGCCGAGAAAGAGAACGTGCTGGTAACAAACAACACCCGCACACACTACTCCAGCTCCACTCAAAGGAACCTGGAGAAGGCTCTGCCTTGGTTCAAACAAAACAAACCAGGACCAACACTACTCTGCATTTTGCAGCATCAACTCACTTCCTTCAGAGCTATCAGCCTCTGAAGAATCACCTGTCATTGGGGTTTCAGTTTACTCTTCTCAGTTTATGATAAACCCCCACAGAATAATGTTATCCATAATATCCATTAATGTTATCCATAATTTCTTCCTAAAAATTTCAACTCAGATTATGATTAGAAACCACTAACTTTATACTTAAAAAATGCAGATATGCATTTTATCTCCAATAGTGTAGAGACATGGAAAAATAAAGTGGAAGAGAAAAAGAACAATCTGCAACCATCACTGACCAAAGGGAATTTCTCTCCTCTGCTGTTTGTATGCCTCCCAAACTGCTTCCCACCACCTTCACTGGAAAACATTTGGCAAAAAAACCCCAAAAACATATCCACTGCATTTTTCACAAGACACAAGAGGAGTATTTCACAGTATCTCAACCAACATCAGCAGTGACTATCATTAGTAGAAACATCTGAACTCGCAGTGAGGAGATTCTCTCTCACTTCTCTTGTTACTTCTAAGAGTTCTTGAGATTGAATTTCTGGATGCACCTTTGTTGTTTAGAAATGGATTTAGAATTTGCTCTCAACACTGCTGCCTGGTTTTCCTTCTCTTTGGCACAACAAGCAGAAGTAATGTGAACAGGATCCAGGCTGTGCACTACTGCCATTTTCTCCAATAGCTGCCATCTCTTTTTCTGGTGTTTCACCTCCCATCCTTAAATCCTCGCTCCCTTCATGACCTCCTTCCAGCTCCCCTCCGTGTGTCACTGAGCACGGAGCCAGACAAGCTCAGCTGCCTGAGCAGGGCTCAGGGACTCCGGGTGCAAGGAGAACCATTCCCAACCTGAGACTGCTCCCGAGGTCACAGCAGGCAGCCACTGTGCTGTCACAGGGGGAAGGGAACAACACCTTTCCAATCATCAGCACAGCACACAGCCTGCTGAACTTCAGCTGGAACAAAACCACATCAGGATTTCCCACTGGGTCTAGGTCAAAGTCCTTGCTGCCCACTTCTGTGTGTCAGACAAACTGCTTAGAACTGACACCTGAGTTTCCTCAGGAAATAAAGCAAAGTGCTTTCAAATGATTACTTGTGCAACAAAAGGGATTTTTAAACTGTCCTCTAAGTCGTGCTGCTTGACCAATAGTTAGATAAACAGGCACGAGAGACATTAAAGATCCACGTTGGCCATTTTAACAAATACCAGCCTGAAAGAGGCGCTAGTAACGTACATCTGCGGAAATATGGCAGTAAACACATCACTAATACGTAATAAATAATTACAACCAGCCATTTATCCCCATGTGCCTAACATCGCAATGAAAAAATAAAACGACTCTTCCCCCAACTGGGAAAACCAGGAAGAAATAATTCAGGGTTGCACCTTTTTTTCTCTATATTGTTTAAATGGAAGAAATCTTGCATTGCTGAGATACTTTTCATTCTAAAGCACACAGTGCTCCTCATCCTCCCACTCTGCAAGGAAAGAGCTTTGGCACTGAAGCTCCATAGATTGGTGCCCAGCAGGTGATGACTACAGAAGCACAAATTGCAAGAACCGCAATACTGAATTGTGAGCTGTGTTCAGGCAGCTTAAGAAGAAACAAAAAGCCCCTCTCCATGCACACAACTAAAAGCACAAACCGTACCCATTGCAGTTTGTGTCTGAGCAGAAGAAATGCTCTCAATGCCGTCCCTTCCGCCACATCCCCATGACCCAGCGCAGGAGAGCGGCCTCCTCCCATTCCCTGACAGCGCAATTCAGGGGCAGCTGTACATGAGAACCACCCAGTGATCAGGAACCCTTTGTTAAATGTATAAAGGTGTGAATTGATATAAAGGTGTTCATCTGACACGCCAGTTATGCCCTGGCTAGTAAGATGTCGGGACACTCACACTGTGCTCACTGCTCTCCTCACCTGATGCTCCCCAAACCCAGCAATAATCACTGCAGAAACACAGGAGTCCCATAAAGCAAAACAATGCTGTGTGCAGTACGCGTGCAAGCAAAATGAATATACAGTCATTCAGGTAAAGACTTGATCATCTCAGATGAAAACAATTTGTTAAAAGTCTCCAGCTTCTGTGAAACACAACTGATCGGTCCTGAAAACAAAACCCAAACTTCCACTGTTCAGTGTCTGGGCCGCAGCTCCACAAACTCCGCTTGAGCCACAACACGCACGTGCCTCCTGACAGTCCCTGACAGACAAGGACTCACCTGGAGAGTGACACCTTGTGTGACACCCCTGCAGCACAGATCATCTCAACACTCACCATTCCAGTGCATCCAGAAAATTCCTGAAATTTGCTTCATCTGTTTTTCCCTCTGCACACACCTGTCAAATTCTGTCCAAACCAAAAGGCATGACACATGGAAAAAAAACACTCAGTTTGTTGAAGAAATCTTTATTCAGTGTTTATGGCACATGTTCACCTTCACACGTTTTTACCTGACTGAATTAATCTTCTTTCTTCCTGTTGTTTATAGGTTCAAAGCGTATTCCCATCATGATTTTTATGTGTTCCTGACTACTGATGGCAACGTCATTCCCATTTTTCAGCGCTTAAATGAACGTAATTAAAAACAGGAGTGACTGCACATGGTGTGCCCCACGGGCTGCCCAAGTAAACAGTGGCAGTGCACATCTTACTAGAGACTGCCACACCCAAAAAGAAAGCTCCATTAAAAATGCATCTTTTATTTGCTATTCAAAACACGTTCCACATTTTTGTTCTGGCAATTCTTTTGTCCAAGTAACTACCAGAGCACTTGGCTCGCACTAAGTATTTCTGCCACCCTACCTCAAATATTTGCCCTACCCAGTGCAGTATTCTAGCACTTCTAGGTCTGGAATTTGTTTGCATTTTCCTTTAAAACTACAATAAATAGTTTTGTTTTGTCAGAAGAAAATTCTTTGTTGTTGCTGTCCCAGAGGAAAAGCAACAGGAAACTCCTGATTTTAATTCTTAATTGAACAATGAAGACTACTTTATAATAATGCTTTATAAAACCCCAGACAACGAACACGGACAAAAAAACCTTACTTAATACTCCAAAGGAAGACCAAAACCATCTCTCCCTGGTTACAGACCTGGCTGAGTTGCACAGGTTTCACCAGAGTTATGGGTGAGAAGGTTTTTCTCTCCTAAACATTTTCTATCTTCTTATAAACCAGCTGAAAGTCTCAGCTTGGTCTTTTGTTCTTTCAAGTTTTCCTTGACTTCATCAATTCTTATGCAGTAAAAACCAATGAATGAACCAAACGTATTTGCTATGCAGCCATGGTGGCGCGAGACCTGGACGGGCCGGGAATTGCCTGGCAGCGGTCTGAGGGCCCGAGGCGCGGGGGAAAGCGGCTTGGGCCTCCGGTCACGGCTCCGACAGCCAAGCAGCTCACTACCCGAGGCCAGGGACTGCTCTGCACTGCCATCTAAACAGCCGATAACCACGGCTGTGATAACAAACAAACAAAAAGTCAGGAAACACACAGGCCACAAGTTAATCCAAGTGACCAGCAATGCTGTTGCTTTGCGTCCTGAGGACACAGCTGTGTAACAAAAAAAACAAAACCAAACAAACCCCACCCAAAAATCTCAAACCAAAAAAAGGCATTTGTGATTTCTAAAAGCACCATTTGGGCTACAAGATACACACTCGCACTGGGCAAAGACCGCTCTGTCTGTCAGCCACGGGGGAATCGCAGCCGTGGCAGTGCCAGGTTCTGCTCTCCCGTACCAAAGCACATCCATCCCTTCCTAAAGCCCTGACAAACTCCCAGCGACGGCTGGGCCAGCCCGGGGGGGAAAACAACGCGGTGACAGAGCGGTGTTCATCTCAGCACCAGGAGGACAGGACAGATGGATTCACTTCTCCTCCGAAGGAAAAGCGTGAGGTTCTAGCAGGCAGCTTAAATCACAGGAAGGAAAACGCAACAGCGAGGAGGGAAGGAGAGGAAGCAAGGCTGACAAGGTGATTTGCTATCTGTTCTCTGGGCTTCAGCTAACACACCTCATCACTCGTTAATAAAGCTTCCAAAGGTTCCCATATGCTCTCAAATGGAATCCTGGCATCAAGGGATTTTTATGCATGAGTGCATTATATTCTCTTTATCTGCCATGTATTAAGGACAAACTGGAACACGCTCTACCCAAGTTGGATGGAGGAGAGGACCCGTGCCTACTCTGTACACTAATGAACGTTTCCCAACAGGAACAGCCTTGAAGGGACAAGAAGTAGCAGAGCGATACTAAAAGCACCCAGTCCATTTCTCCTTGGATTAGGCAGATTTCTCTGCCAGCTGAGCTACTGGTGCCTGTAGCACACCACATTCCGGCTTGATCTTCCTATTTTTAGTCCTACCAGGACAGATCAGAGATTTAAACGAAGGAAAACTGGACTCTGTACTTCAGCAGATGGCATCTTCCATCCCGAGTCCGCGGCTGAGCCAGGGCTCCGGGCTGTGGTTTGGGCATTTGGGCACCAGGACTCGCCAGCTCTCAAACTGCCTGAAGGAGGACAAAGTGTCCCAGCCCCTCGTGTCCTCGGAAATGGCCGTGCTCTGTTGGTAAAAGACAGGCAAGAGAAATATTGCCTCACCTTGAGAGTCACCCAAATGGGGCAGATAGAATCCTGTCACTTGGCTTACCCAGTTATTCACATCCCCCTTGGATTCAGCTCCTCTTTCTTCGAACCACAGGCTGCAAAGTCGTGTCCTTCAGC
>JAGGNK010009404.1:0-50169 GCA_017590115.1 Montifringilla adamsi
TGCCCCCACCTCAAAACGAACCGCAACAGTACTTATACACTTAGTATGAGAATCTTTGTTCAGTCCTTCGCACGCAACCCGGTTGCAGGCCTGTAATAAATCCGTCAGCCTGACAGTTTGTTAGTTTTCTCATGGTATGCAGGCTTTCGAAGAAACAGGATGCCTTTCCTGTTCTCAGATAATGTGTTATCAAAATTTTCCCGTGCTTCCCAGGAATTTTCTGCAGTGCCAGGCTTTGCTGTTTCCTCACATCTCCCCTCTCATTCCTAACACTTGTAGAATCCTTTCTTATTCTTCACATCCCTTGCCAAGTCCCATTCCATCCATGCCTTAGCTCTCCTGATCACATCCCTACAAATGCAGACTGCTTCCCTGTACTCTTCCCAGGACACATGTCCCTGCTTCCACTGTTTATCTTCTTCTTACTCCTCAGTTTGAGGAGCAGGTCTTTGCTCAGCCATGCTGGTTTCCTGCCTGCCTTGCCTGATTTCTTACACACCAGGATGGAGAGCTCTTGCAGTCTAGGAAAAGTGTCCTTAAAGAGTTGCCAGTTCTAGTCAGCTCCTCTGTCCCTAAGGACAGTTTACCAGGGCATCTCATTCACTAACTCATTAAATATCTGGAAGGTGACTCTTCCAAAGTTCAGGGTCCTGACTTTGCTCTTTGCCAGGCTCACATTCCTTGAGACCACAAATTCAACCAGGGCGTACTCACTACAGCCCAGCCTCCAATCTTAACCTCCTTAATGAGCTGTCCTAGGTTACAATATAAAGATGTATTCTATCCCCATCTTCAAGAGCTGTTAAAACCAGGAGGGGCATTGTTTTTCCTTATCTCCTGTTAATGGACCCATCAATGCCTTGCTGCATGACTCAGAGATAACTCCCTCCAGAGCCATTTCTGTTTAATGGGCAATCAAGGACCCACTGCATGACTCATAGAATGATATCAGCCCATTGTGAGATGCTCCACCCAGGGGGGAGGAGCTAAGCATCCCCACCTAGATATAATCTGAGTTTTGGGACAGAGCAAGCTGCCTTTACCCACTGGTTTCCAGAGGACAAGAGCTACCAGATCTTTTCTACTGGATCACCACTTCAACAAGACCATTTCATCTGGACTACTACTACCACCCTAACTAGCAGGGTGTCAGGTTGTATCCTGACTCTGTCAGTGGTTTTTCTTTTATATTATTGCATGTTATTTTTGTGGGGTTTTTTTTTCCCTTTTCTTAATAAATTATATTTCTGACTTGGAGTCTCTCACTGGTTTTGCTTTCAAACCAGAACACCCTTTCCCAGTGAGTTTGTGTGTGTGAACTCTAGGTGCAGGGAACGGTATTCCCTGTGAGACCTGGTGTTTGAGTATAACCAGTCTCTCGTCAAGACTTTGTGTTCGGGTATTAACTAATCCTTAGGGAGGCAAGGGACATATGCTGTAACACGGTGCCTTTGTGATCCTTCTTCTTGTGGAGTTTGCAAAGTTGCTCTGTTAGAGCTGTAATAGAGACAGCTTGTTGCAATGCTTTAATTGAAGACTGGATTGTGCGGGAAGAGAACTGGAAAAGACTGTGATTTTGTAAAGCAGAGTTTAGGTGGAGGAGACCAAGACAGGCACTTTGCCATTTATGTTATTCTAAGGAAACAAAGGCTACTCAGAGAGCTATAAGGATTTTAGTAGCAACCGGTCATGAGAAGCAAAGAAGTAATAGGGTGCTTGAATTATTAGGAGAGTTTCAAGTAATTTAAGAAACCCAGCAGAAATAATTAAAGCTGAGTGTGCTCAGCCTATTTTTTACACCCCAAGGCTTTTGAATTAAGACAAAGAGTTGGGATGGAGTAGAAAAATGGGGACTAAGAAAATGGAATTTTTAGTAGACACAGGGGCAACATACTTAGTGTTAAATAAAGCCTTGATGCCTATAACAGATGATTATGTTATGGTAAATGGGCAACTGGCCAATCTGAAAAAGCATATTTTTGCAAACCATCAAAATATTCATAGGTTTTTGTATCTGCCCAACTCTCCAAAGGCACTGTGGAGTAGGGATTTGTTGGAGCAGCTGGAAGCAAGGATCACATTTAAAGATGGGGAGATTATTTTGGAGGTAAAGGATCAACAATATGTAGACATACTAAGCTTAATTTTGACAATTAGTGAGACCAACATTGAAAATAAGGACGAAATTAACAGATCAGGTGTTTTCTGGGGTATGGGCCTCTAACATACCAGGGAGGACAAAGAATGCATCTCCTGTGCAAGTTAAGGAAAACAACCAGTTGGGGTCAGGAAGTAAAAGCCTGATGTGCACCCAGTGGTGGCAAATCCATACACATTGCTAACATGTTTGACACCTGAACTAAGCTGGTTTACTGTTTTAGATTTGAAGGATGCCTTCTTTTGCCTCCCTGTCCATGAAGCCAGACAGAAGATTTTTGCCTTCGAATGGGAGAATCCCAAGAGTGGGAGTAAGACTCAGTTCACATAGATGGTATTGCCCCAGAGTTTAACAGCCCCAAGATATTCAGAGAACAACCTGCAAGAGATCCAGAGTCCTGAGAAGCTCCATCAGAGGAAGGACAGCTGCTGCAGTATATAGACAACCTCCTGATAACTACCCGAACTCAAGAGGCATGTGTGGATTAGACGGTAAGCCTCCTGAACTTTTTTTGGGTTTACAAGGGTATAGAGTACCTCAGAAAAAGGCTCAGACAGTGATGCCAACAATCACCTATCTGGGTTATGAGATCAATGCTAAGGCAAGACCAAAAGGAAGCACGCAAGTTCACCCTAGGCCAGAAGATGACTCTGCTGGGGTCCCATACAGTGTCTGCAGTGCTGGAAGTAAAAGGCATACACTGGCTTTCCCTACAAAGGTTCCTGAAGAACCAAGCCATAATGGTAGAACAAGATGATGTAGAGATTGTAGTCACTAACTTTGTGAACCCAGCTTCTTTTCTCAGTGGGATACAGGAGAACCAGTGATCCATGATTGCCTGGAAGCTGTCGAGACCACCTATTCCAACCGTCTGGATTTGAAGGATACCCCCCTTTATAATGCAGAGACCTGGTTCACCAATGGGAGTAGTTATGTCATCAGCGGAAAGAGACATGCTAGGTATGCTGTCACCACTTGCAGAGAAGTAATAGAGTCTAGACTGCTATCAACAAACACCTCTGCACAAAAGACGGAGAACTGGCAAACTCAAGGTATGCATTTGAGGTTGTACATGCGCACGGAGCAATTTGGATGCACAAGAAAGAATAAAACTGTTAAAAGCTGTCCAGCTACCTGAGAATGCATATCAAGGCATACCAGAAAGTGAGCTCAGAATTGGAGGAAGGAAATGGTCTGGCAGACAGAGGCAAAAGAAGCAGCAAAAGGTGAGATTCCCACTGAGGGAGCCCTAATTCCAGGTGGCCCTTGAAGGTAAGCCAGAATAAAAACAAAGTTAATCCAAGATCAAGAAGGGATATATGACAAGGAGGGGTGGGCTACTATTAACAAGAAGCTAGTAATCCCTTCCCATTTGTTGTGGTCACTAATAAGGGAGGAGCACCAGAAAGCACACTGGGGAATAGATGCCCTGAACACCTATTTGACTGAAAGAATTGTTACCAGGAATTTATATGCCACTATTACTCAAGTGACCCGACAGTGTGATCTTTGCCTCCAGACTAACCCCAAGAATACCTCCAAGCCAAAACTTGGTCCGATTGGGAAGGGCCATGGATCAGGACAGCAGTGGCAAATTGACTTTTCCGAACTCCCAAGGAAAGGGGGGTGTTGGTATTTATTGGTATTAACAGATAAATTTTCAGGGTGGCTAGAAGCATTCCCCACCAGGACTACCAAGGCTCGGGAGGTGACCAGGGTATTATTACAAGAAATAATACCACGCTTCGGAGTCTCAGCCACGATGTCCTCAGATAGAGGATCACGTTTCATTTCCAGGATAGTGCAACAAATTAACAGCCACCTAGGCATGGATTGAGAACTTCATATTCCATACCACCCCCAATCGAGTGGCTAGGTAGAAAAAATGAACCATTTGATTAAGCAACAAATTGGCCCCAAGCTCTTCCACTGGCACTGTTGCGAATTCGATCTAAACCTAGAGCCAAAGAAAGGTTGAGTCCCTTTAAAATGCTTTATGGAAGACCATATGGTATACAAAAGGGGATGTCTACACACATCAGAGAGGTGACATTGGCCACATACATGGTGGCTTTAAGTAAAATTGAAAAACATGTGTCTGGAACTTGGAGCAGGGAGCTAGATGGGCCAGTACATAACATACAACCTGGAGATTATGTATATGCTAAGTCCTCTTACAGAAAAGACTTTGGAACCACAGTGGGAAGGGCCATGCCAGGTGCTTCTCACCACCTTCACCACAATTAAGATCAAGAAATAGAGTGCCTGGATCCATCACTCTCGAGTGAAGAAGGCCCCAGAAACCCCTTGGAAAGTGACGCCGGAAGACAATGAACTGAAACTAAGACTTACATGGGCAAAATTAGTATATTGCGGTCAGGAGTAGTTAGTAATTTCATTTGCAGAATTGTTCTGTGTGTAATTGCAATTGAAGTCTTAGAATTAGAAGGTACCTTTATCCAAAACAATGCTGAATAGCCTTGATCCCAAGCTTTTATTCAGTACACTAGATCCATGGGAAAACATTCTGATGTAAAAGATTTAAACCTATCAACTGTGGTAATGCATCGGAGTCAGGTATATGGGAAGCAGGAGTGGCAAGAACGGAGACTGTGAACACTTCAAGGGATCAAAGGAAAATAAATCAGGGTAGGATGCCGGATGATCAATGGGACCATAAGAGAGCAAATCAAATTAGTGTTTCAGCTTTTCCTACATACAGGCACCAAGAGGTTTATAATGGCCCAAGTAAATCAGGCTGTTGGTATAATTTCATATTAATACAGCCTGTAGAGGTGACCTGTCTCTGGGCTCATGATATTATTGGGCTCTCATACAAATTTAAAATAGATGCTATATCTCTTATAACAACAGAACCTCATACAACTCACACCAGTACTCAAGCAACTCCAACCCAAACCAAACTTGAACCTAAGGTCTATGAAATAGGCCCATACATAATAAAGAATATGGGTCAACAACAGCTGTTGTTTAATCCAGAGTGGTCTCTCAAATGTGTCGAATTTCTGATACAAATCAACATATCAGAAATCCAACCAGCCTGCTCCTCTTTCCTGAGGACATCCTTCGAGGGCTGGACAACGTGGTTACAAAGAAAAATACACCTCAGGAACAGAATAAGAAGGGATTTAACTGGGATATTAGAGACAGGATTGGGAGTTTTAAATGGAATTGATTCAGAAATATTAATGAACAAGCTGGCCACTGCAACAAGTGATCTAACAAAACTAAAACAGCCCCTGCAGTCATCTTTATTGGCATTAGGAACTAGTCAATAGCAAATTTCAAAAGTGCTACCAAAATGAGAAAAGGCCGGGGACCAAGACCACAAGTTGATAGTGGAGGCACTTAGTATGGTTCAAGATAATGTGTCTTTAGCTTTCAGTTATATACAAGCACAGTTATGGATGCAAGCAACAGCAGCCTTGATCATACAGAAAGAGGGTGAAGGTGATTTTCCAGTTGAGATCCAAAATATTGTTTGGGATAATGTGATTGATTTATTTTGAAAGAAAATTCCAATCTTGGTGGACTATGGTAAATTTTACTTATGATCCTACTTCTAATGTGGCCACTGCCTTTGTACTTACTCTATGTAATGCCACTGTTTATGTTATCCACCCCATCATTGCACTAGGATTAAACCATGAGAAAATGGTGCTTTATCCTTTGGAACATAGAGTGTGGGCACAAAAGATGAATGAGAAGTGGCAAATAGTAAACTTAGAATCTTGTGTTACTAGGGAACAACTAGGATTCATCTGTGAAAGCAACACCATCGATGCTCAAGATGTGTGTCTTGGCACTGAACAAAGTATTTGCCACTTCGAGATACATCCAGTCACTAATCAGAAAACTGTGCTTGTATACACTGGTAAAGGTTGTGTATGCTTAAGGACTGCTTGTACTTTTGTAGAAATCGATAACAACAGTGTAGTTTTACCTAGTAAAAATCATTCTAATTTTTGTATTTGTAATTTTGTTAAGATTATCAGGTGTGATTTTTCGTATTTGGCATCAGTGACATCTCACCAGCTGATCAGAAACAATTACACAATGTATCACAGGCTATCACCTATTCCTATTGGAATGGACTTTACATTAGTAAGACAATTAATTAAACACCAAGACCTAATTGAGATTTTGAAGAAGATCCAGAAAAGCGGAGAAAAGACTCTAATTACAGTCCATCATAATACAAAAGAAATAAGCAGAATTCTGCAAAGAATAAAACAAGATGCAGATCATAATTGGTGGCATGTAGTCTTTGGGTGGTCACCAACTGCAACTGGGATTTTCAATACGTTGTGCCACCCCATTGTAGTTTTATTGATATTAGCTGGGCTGAGTTTAGGGTTATCTTTTATAGTGCTAATTTGGAATTGGAGAATGCTACAACAAATAGTGGTGTTGAACTCCTTATCAAATGTACATGGCAAAGCATTAGGAGACATCTATTATAGTAGAAATTTGTACTAAGTAAAAAGAATTTACTTGTTTTCTAGAAAAGGGGGGAATGAAGCAGGGGGTTGGAAATTTAACTCAGGATAGAAACCAATTTTGGATTTTTTTGTTTAGTCTTTTACCTTGGGTGCTCACAAAAAGGCCTGCAGAGAGAACAAACGAGAGGCAAGGCTACTTAGAAAGGAATGCAACCATCCAAGCTGAAGAGAGATAAGAAGGGCCCCCCCCACTGACCTTGAGACTGAAGCAGACAAAAACTGAATCTGGGTTATAAACACCACATTACAACTAAGTGACTGAAGAACTGCACAGGCTCATAAAATTGATAAGACAGTTTAATGCATATGTTTTTTATGCATATGCAACAGGTTAGGGGATAAAGTAGACTTGGGAATTTTTGGGGGTGCGCATGTCCTTGGGGAGCATGCATCCAGCACTGAAATAAATTATACCGGCTTTACAACTTTTACAAGTTGTGGAGTTCTTTTTCCGCAAATCACGAAGTACCTGAGGAACAGTGGAAAAACCACAATACAAAAGTGCAAAAAGCGATTTACCTGGAAATTAGCAAAAAGAGAGTGACAAGAAAATAAAGGACAAAACCGGGTTGGCCACTGTACTTGCCGCCAAGATCATATACACCTGCTATGGGTAGCAACCCCACAGGCATGGGAGGTGGGGGTAGAAGCTATACCAGACCTCTGTTATTCTTTTTTTCTCTGTTACTCCTTTTTTGTCTTTTCCCTTTTGGAATTCAAGCAAATCCATGTCATAAGTGCCACCAATTGCTTTACTTGGGAAAAACCCAAGGTTCTTTTTTCACTGCTCACACCCACATCAACAGATACTGTTATGACTCATCCAAATTAGAAACCTGTACACAGAATGGGCAGACATTCTGGGTTGCAGAAAACTTAGGACAAGGTGGTCAAAGGCTGGGAAGTAAATGCCCAAAGGGTGAAAGATGGATTTGCTTTACAATTGCTCTCAGGGGTGGAGTCCAGGATTTGGTAAAAGAACAGATAATAAGCAAGATGACAAAGCAAATACAGCAATCTAACCCTATGTCAACCCCACATGAAGATTTGTATACAAAACTCAAACATCAATTGGAAAAGGAAATAGAAATCCCTAGACTAGGGAAAAACCTGCTTGTGGATTCGGGGGAAAGATTTAGTAGAGAACTACACGTAACCAACTGTTGGGTTCGTGGGGGACCCATAACAACAGAGGAATGGCCATGGAAATACGGTAGCCTAGGCCCTGTTGAACTCCTTAAATGGAACCGATCAAATATAAGAGGGGAGAACCGACCAGAAGGGTAGATCTTGAGTTCAACAGTGATAGGAGAAGAGTGCCTTCAGCACACTGGGAAAAATTTTCTTAATAGAGTAGGAAGTACCCCCTGTAATAGATATAGTCAGTAATGGGATTTTTACATGGTGGGTCCCAAAGAACCAACGGTGTACTGGGCCCAGAGAAAAACTAATAAAAACTGTGAATACAATAATGAAGCTGGACTTTTTTCTGTGTAATGATACAGGCAAGAATCCCTGTTCTGGAATCCCAGAGATATCCAAATTTTGGGAAAATATACATCAACAGAGTAATGATTATTGGAGGGCACCAGATGGCCTATTCTGAATATGTGGGAAAAGTGCTTACCCAAAAGTCCCCATCCCCCTGGTGGAAAGGGAGTTGTATTCTGGGAATTATACAGCCAGGATTTTTTCTTTTACCAGGGCAGGATGGGGATGACTTAGGGGTACCAGTTTATGAAGCCTTGAAAAGAAATAAAAGGGAATTAATCAGAGGATCTCAAAAATGGGGAAATGAGGAATCGCCTCCGGAACAAATATTGGCAATGTATGGGCCAGCCACATGGGCACAAGATGGGAGTTGGGAATACCAAACCCCAATTTATATGCTAAATTGTATAAGACTCCAAGCAGTTGTAGAAATAATAACTAACAAAACTCCTCTAACACTGGAATTCATATCAAACCAACAAAGGCAAACAAGAACTGTAGTGTACCAGAATAGGTTGGCCTTAGACTACTTATTAGCAGAAGAAGGGGGTGTCTGTGGAAAATTTAATACATCCGACTGTTGTTTGAAAATAGATGGTAACAGGGACGCCGTCTTGGATACAGCCAAGGATATCAGAAAAATAGCCCATGTCTTGGTCCAGAAATGGGAATTGATACTAGAAGCCAGTTGGTGGGACAATTTATTGGGAATAGAATGGTGGAAAAAGCTAAGCTTCTTCCTCTTATGTGCAGCAGCTGGTTTATTATTTCTTCCTTGTCTGATTCCCTGTTTTATTCAGCTAATCACCAGCACAGTCCAGGGTATGCCAGTAGTGGTGATGTCTATGGACCCAAAATTGGCTATATCCATAACAGCACAAAAGATAAGAACCAAGACAAAACAAAGGACCCATTCGAAGAAGCGAAAGTGATTTATGAAAAACATGAGCATATCACCAAAGTTAAAAATAAGAATTATTGCTCAAGCCAAATGATTTATGAAAAGGAAGAGGAGGGATTGTGATAAATATATTAGTGTTGGCTTTCACAATTGTTAGAGTGAATACTATGTGTTTTATAATGTTGACTTTTGTAAAAGAAGTTTTGCTAATGTTTAGAGTTCTTTTAATGCAAATGTTGTGTTGTGATACCAGTGTTGGTGAAGAGTTGTTGTAATGTTAACATTTAACCAATCAAGGAATTGAAACCTGTTGAATGTATCAAAAAGTAACAAATGACCATGACTAGGACAACTGCATATGTTCCAAAACGGCAGGATGGAGGAGGAACTATGTTAAAATGTTTGAATATGTATAACCGTTTGTAAATATGTATTTGGCTGATGCAATACCCAGGGTATATAAGGGGTGTTGCTGTGTTGACTGGCATGACTCTGGCTGTGGCTAAGCACCCAGCACTGATCCTTTTGCTTTATTGACTTTGTCCCCTATTGTCCCTTATTAAATTTTCTTTAAATTTTAACTGAGTGGGCTTTGTTTCTCACAGTGAAGAACCAGAAGACACAAGACCCTAATATTACTACTGGTCTGAACTGTTGCATGAGGGGTGGGGAATTGAGATTTTAAGGGTATAATTGCCCAGGGATTTTTTTTTTTTTTTGTTTGAGGTCCCTCTTCAGAAACATCCAGCTTAAGCTGTAGTGTTATTAATAAAAAGGACTACATAGAAGAAGCTCCTTTTGACTTACTGATTCAGCAGAAACCTAGAATTGAACCCTATTATGGTGATTAGCATGCATAATTTCTGTAACACAGTAAAAGCAGTCAATTATTGCCAACACTTTGGTTACAAGTAATTTGCACGTACTTGTTGGTTCATTTATGAAACTGGCAAACGTAGAGACTTTAAGCTTGGGAAAAAAACGACGGTGTTTAATCTTATCCTAATGATTAATTAAATTGCATTTTTCTTTCATGTTCGGAAAGCATCCGTGTTCCTCCCAGGGGCAGAACAGTCAATACCCCTCCCACAGCCAACTGCCCTGCCAGGTGCAATGGCCACCCGCTGGCGCTAGGACTCCCACCACAGCTCAGGACCAGGACTGCGTGAAATAACAGCCGGAGCCGCTAGTTCCCATGGCTACCCCACCCCATGTGGGCACTGTGAAAAATGTTTTTGTGATTCGTGTCAGTTGGCAATGGAATCAGCAAATGCCTGTATCTGCTGTGTCAAAAGTGGACACGTTCCTTGGGATAACTACAAAGAACGGTTTTGAAACTTAATGACTGAATAGCCAAATAAAGCATCAAACAAAAAAAAAAAAAAATAGAAGTATAGTAGTGTCAAGAGATGAGGTGCCAAAAACAACTAATGCTTAGAATAAAATAGAGGAAGCTGTGGTAAAGCTAAGGGATATTGCAACAAAGCGACTAAATGCTTATGTATAATAAAAAGCTTGATGCACTTGTATGAGACTAAAATTATTTAGCAGACACTTGTGAAGGGCCTCCCTCCAAACAACCACGAGCAGGCCAGGAAGCCAATGACCACCTGGAAAGACTATGAAATTGCTGATCCAGCTTATTGATATCTGCTGATTCAGACTAACACAAGCACACTGGAAAATACTTTGTAGGCTTAAAAACAGTATATATATACTTTGCCGAACTTGTAAGTGGTGTGTGCCGTGAGTGGAGCGGTGACTCCCCGGCCACCCAGCGCTGCTTGCTTGCTTGCTTTAAAATAAAAGATATAAAAATAAAATTCGGTTTGGCTATTGAAATTTTATATCAGCACTACCTGCTCCCCTGCGGAGAGAGCTAGCGACACGGAAGCGGGCCAATCCTAGGGGAAGTAGCCCCCCTGCCCCCTCCCCCCGCCGTTCCCAGGCTCAACCCGGCCGGCTGCGGCGCCTCACGGCAACGTCACCCACCCCCAACGGCCGCTACCCACGCGCAGCCATACGGTGCTGACACACGCACACATCCCATACTACAACTCTCAGAATGCTCCGAGCAGTCAAACCACGTCCCTCACTACCTGCGCACCATGTCGTGTGAAAGGTGACCCTACCGTCACTTCCGCACGCTGTGCAGGCCGGGAATGCGAGTAGCGATTGGCCGGCGCCTGCCCTGCTTTTCAACGTGCAGGGGAGCAGGAAGCGGTAACGGCAAAGCGAGCGCGGCAGGGTGAGAGGCTCCTTACGGTGAGTTACCCAGCAGAACTGCCTCCAGAGTGTGACCCAGCCGGGAATTGAAAAGGAATCGATTTAATGCGCCCTTTGATGACGTAATAATGACTAATGAGGTGGCGGTGTGCTAAACGCATGGTTCGGGCCGGCACTGGTTGGGTCCCTTCCTCAGGGGAGCCCTTGTGGGATACTTGTGCCTGCCGGTGGTTGTGCACACCTCTCTCGGAATGCCCGTGCCCGTGCCCGGCAGGCACTTAGTGCTGATTAGGCCTTCTGCCGCTTCTGAGACTCGGCGGACGCACGTTTGCTTCTCCGCCTGAGGCGGGCTCTGCTGCCGCCTTACGATTGGCGGGGTTCGCGCAGACTACTGTCAGCGCCCGCTAGCGGGACTGCGGCGGTCCGCGGGGCTGTGAGGGGCTTTGACAGGGCTGGGCCTCGGCCTCGCTTTCGAGAGCTTCGCGCTGACTCGAGCCGGCGGGAACTACAAGGGGTTTTGGCGGCGGGTCGCAGTTCTGCCTCTCAGCTGCTATGGACAACGTGAGGCTTCTCCTGCCTCTTGGAAGTGCGACACCCCAATGTATGCCCTGCCCTGATTGTCAGGGCGTGGGTGCCTTGGTCACCTCTGTCTTAGCGATAGCGAGGCCTTGTATGTGATTGAGAGGGAACTGAGTGGCTGGCTTGTGTCCTTGCTCTGTGGTTGCTATCTTTGAAGAAAAATAAATAGAAAAGTGCACAAGAAATTCTCATGTCTGTGTTATTTTCAAGCAACTACTGCTGTTACCCACCAAACACCCCTCATTCTCTTTTCCTGATGTGGCTACAATGAGATGGCAGGGGTTTGGCCAGTGCTCAGTCTGCTGTTCTGTGTTGTCTGCTTTGCCTGCCTGCATTTGCATACAATACATATAGACAAAGAAAACAAATATCTTGTGCCTGAAATAAGAGGAGTTCCTGTTGAAGTCCAGGAGTGTGGAAGTAATAAGATGGCTTTATTGACAGATTTATAAGAAAAAAATTGCTAATTGTGTGCATATTGTGAGATGCATCTAGTGTCAGAAGTTAATAAGGTTAAGTCAGTAGTCAACTGGGTCTACTGAAAAATCCACGTAAATAACTGAATTAATCCAGTTTTCATCACTCATAAATGAGTCTGCATCTAAGTGTCAACTTGGATCACTTCTGTCTGCCTTTCTTGGTATCTTGGTTTTTTTCTGAGGGCTACATTTCATTTCTTGCTCCAAAGTAGTCATGCTCTCATTGAACATATGCTATTCTGTTGGGCTTTCTTCTGCAATACCACTGAGTTTGAAATTAAAAGATTCAATGAATGCTGCAACTGTATTTAGATGGGCAATAAATTAACTTTTTTTTTTTTTTTACTAGTCTTGTGTTAATTCAGGACAATACATTATCTATCATAAGTTGGTTTTTTATTTGTGATTTTTAGTGTTCTGAGAGACTGAAACTTTTCAAAATTTCTCGGATTGGGGGCTTGCTCTGTTATTTTGGGGGTGTAAGATATTCCTATAAACACAATTTGGAAGTAAATTCTGGATAGGTGGAAATAATGAGATTTGAGCTTGAAATTTTGTTTGGTTTAACTTTTAGGGAATTACACTTTTAACTGCAAGTCATCTATCAATGTACAATATGTCAAAAGTGGGCAAGAAAAAATTAAACAGTGAAGTAAATGGCTGACAACTTTCTACATGAAACTTTATGGAACGATGGATGCAAGAAAGATGCTGATCATCTGTCTTAGACCCATCATTACAGATGAGGTGAAGGCAGCAGCATTCTTTTCCTTCAACCTCACTTTCTCTCTTGGCCTCACAAGATCCTGATATGTATTTCAGCATCTGCTTGGCAAAGCAGTGATAGCAGATAGAACTGGACTTCCATAAGTAGTTGCTTCTGCTCTTTTCCATCTCTTGGCAAAATGATTTCTCCGTGGGACAGTTTTTCTGAGATGCAAGAAAGTGTTTTGTGATAAAAATAGGAATTCCACAATTTATTTTACCTGAAGTCTGACAATAACTTTGCTTTTATCATAACCAGGTAATTCTTCTTCAGTATGTGTTTGTTGGAAGCAAGGTAGAATTTACACATTTGCTTAGGGGTGTTAGCAAGCATGGTGGCATCAGCTCAGGGCTTTTCAATTCCAGTCACATACAAAAAATCTGCACAAGTTAGGGAACACTTGCTATCTAGTTTCTTCTAGCAGTCTAAAGAAAATTGCTTCTTAGCCTCACCTTAATTTTCAATCTCTATATTCAATGTTTGGTTTGATACTAGCAGCTTTCCTAACTTTCTTCCTTTTGTCCATACTAAGTACAAAAATAAAGGAATTTGAGACATACCCTTCACTATAAAAGTCATTCAAGCCTAATGACCATCTTCTTTCAGAAACCATGTTCTTCAAAGTGAGTTAGACTATGACAAGAAACAAAGTTTCTGCATTAATGTGACTTTGAAATGTCTTTGCTTTTTCTGTGGCATTCTCAGTGTGAGCCATGTGAATGTGGAAGTTGAAGATGAGTGCTGCTGCACAGATCTGAAGTAATTTTTCTCAAAGTTAATTTGTAAAATGCTTTCATTGAAGCATTTGAACTCTCTCCAGAGATTCTTTTGCATCAGCAGCACACCCTCTGTGTCTCATCCACAGGCACAGACTTCTGCTAAACTTTTTGAAGTTTGAGGATCTCTGCAACTCCCACCTCCAGCTATGTTTGTTGTATAAGTAAGGGAGGAATAGCCATGAGATTACAAGCCTATATGTCTCTTTTAAAAGTTAGCAAAGAATATTTCACCTTGTAGGGGGAGAAGTGTAAGAAACCTGGGTGAATAAGAAGCTCTTTGCTCCTGGGTGTGACAGCACATTAAATCCCTGGCAACTCCTGTGTACCCAGAAGCTGAAAAGTGCTGTTTTATTACATCCTTATTTAAAGGAAGTAAACATCTTGTGTTTACTAGATACAAAATGTGACTTAAGTATGAAAAATTTTAGAACCATTCTTTCACAAAGAGGATTGATAAAATTGCAAGAAGTAACTATAAAGATTATGACATTATGTTGCCAAGATGGAGAATAGTTAGCTGTGGAGATGTTACACCCCTGCAGTATTTGCTTTGAGGGAGGTGGGTCCTTGCTGAATTTGTAGAATAAAGAAATGCATTTACGAACTTTGACTGTTTCTTCATGCTGTCACGGTTTGAGACAAGTTAGGAGGAAACATTCTGAAATTGTCTCCTGAAAAAGGCAGGTCTTGGCACTCCCTCCCTCCACCGAAAGGAATTTCTTGGAGCAAAGTGAAAAAAACTGTTTATAAACTGCGTATAAATAAAGCCATACTTCATTAACCCTCATGTTTCCTACCTGACAGCTAAAATCAGGTAAACCTGTTACCAAGACAGTTTGATGTTTCCACTGGTTTTGTAGTCTCTGAAAAGTGCTAGTTAGTTTATGTCTGTATAATAAGCTGACTGTGCATAGTACTTTCTAAGTGGCACAGTATTCTTACTGTCCTACCACATCTTTTGCAGGCTAATTCTTTTGCCATGGAAGCCGAAGAAATTATGGAATGTATCCAGGAATTCCCCGAACACTATAAAGTTATTTTGGATAGACTCAATGAACAACGTGAGCAGGACCAGTTTACAGATATCACACTGATTGTTGATGGTATGTATACACTTGAGAACCAGTTGGTACCCACAGAATTCTGAAAGCTGTGCTGGGAAGCTGTTGGGTTTGTCATGGGTCAACTGTCAAGCTGGGTTGCTAACATTCTTGGCTCTGTATTGGTGTGTGAGTTGCTTGCAGTTTCAGTTATTAATCTTGGGATGAACAGAGTCTCCAACAGAGATTAATAATTTTGTTTCTGCTTTTAAGAGAATCCCAGAATGGCCTGGGCTGAAAGGGACCTTAAAGCTCATCTGGTTCTAACCCCCTGCCATGGGCAGGGACACCTTCCATTAGACCAGGTTGCTTCCAGCCCCATCCAACCTAGCCTTGAACACTTCAGGGATGGGGCAGCCACAGCTTCTCTGGTCAGCCTGTGCCAGGGCCTCACCACCCTTGCAAGGAAGAATGTCTTCCTGACATCTAATCTAAATCTCCCCTCTTTTAGTTTAAAACCATTCCCACTTGTCCTATCACTGTCTGCCCATGTAAAAAGTCACTCTTTTTTTAAGCCCCCTTTAGGCATTGGAAGGTGCTCTAAGGTCTCCTCAAAGCATTTTCTTCTCCAGGCTGAATAGCTCCAACTCTCTCTGCCTGTCTTCATAGGAGAGGTGTTTCAGCCCTGTGAGCATCTTTGTGGCCTCCTCTGGACCCACTATAACAAGTCCACATTATTCTTGTGCTGAGGACTCCAGACCTGGATGCAGTGCTCCAGGTGGGGTTTCATGAGAGCAGAGTAGAGGGGGAGAGTAGGGAGCCCCTTCCGAACAAGGGGCTGAACTTGTACAAATATTGGTTGATTATTTAAAAAGAAAAAGAAAAACCAGCTTGAAATAAGGTCGTCTTCTTGCTTCTTGGGTATCTGCCTACTATTTTAATCTATAGTTAAAATAAGGTAGAACAACTCACTTATCTTTTTCTATGTGTTCTAAAGACATAAGTATTAGTTTAAAAGGAAAATGGAGATGCAAATGCTTATTATCTCATTAGAAAAGGTGGTGTCTGATAGGTCACCTAAGATTGCTTCTTATCCCAAACATGTCCTAGAATGGATGAGCACTTCAGTGAAGATAGGCAGTGTCCACTAGGACAGACCTAGCTTAAGGAGTACCACCTGATCCTTAAAAGGATAGCAAGAATTCACTTGAAAGAAAAGGGACCTACAGAGCCTGGATTAGAAAAAAGTAAGCAAATGAAGAAAAAAATCGTTCTTTGGAATCACCGTAGTTTCACTGACAATGCTTACATAAAACTTATCCTGAATGTTTGTTCCTGCTCTAGTATTACCAAATCCATGTATTGAGCTCAAAACTGTTTTCTTGTGCAGCTGTGTAGTTCTGATACATGTTGGTTCTCTTTCCTCCGTCCCATGGAGCCTTCTGGATGTTCATGCCTGGACCAGGGAGAAGGCAACACCGTGATGGGAATACACAGTCTGGAAAACAGGAAGAATAGAGCTAAACCAATTTTGTTCTGCAGGGATCTTTATGATGGCAGAAATGATGATTAAATACATCCATATGTAAGAGCAGCAAAATCCAAGGAGAGCTTTGTGTTGATTTCGCACAGCCTAGATTTTGGTAGCGGAGGAGGGCCACAGAAGTAGCTTCTGTGAGAAGCTGCTAGAAGCTTCCACCATGTCTGACAGAGCCAATCTCTGATGGCTCTGAAGATGGACATGCTGCTGGCCCAATTAGAGAGGTTGGTAATGCCTCTGTGATGACATATTTGCGAAGAAAATCAATACAGTGCGCGTGCAGTTTTTCCAGGGGTGGCGTGGTGCCGTGGCCGCTGCCATCTTGATGCAGCCCGTGATGAGACTTGCCTGCCTGGCTGCCCCTAGCTGGCTGCCCCGTAGCTAGCTGTGCCGCGGGCAGAAGGGCAGGGGTGGCGGCAGTGGCTTCTCCTTCCCAGCGCCCCACATGAAGAGAGGTGTTAAATAGCACCAGTGCCGTGGCAGTTGCCACTGCCCACGTGGTGGCAGCGGAGCCACCTGGCCGCAAACATGGCGAGCAACTCCCCAGTGCAGAACCTAAACAAGATTGACCTTTTGGCACTGCGGGATCCTGCAGGAATCTTTGAATTGGTGGAACTTGTTGGCAATGGTACTTATGGACAGCAGTTTTTCTTCTAGTCAGAGAAGAGGAGGAAGTGAGGACATGTGAGGGAAAACAATATGGCAGTACCAAGGTCAGTGGAAAAAAAGAGGGGGAGGAGGTGCTCCAAGCACTGGAGCTGAGATTCCTCTTCAGGCTGTGATGAGGACTGGTAAAGTAAGCTGTCCCTCTGCAGCCCATGAAGTCCATGGGGGATGCAGAGATCCACTCACAGCCCATGAAAGAAGTACACACGCTGGAGCAGATGGATGCTGGAGAAAGCTGTGATCTAGTGGGAGACCTGAATAGAGAGAGTGGGCCCGTGCTTCCACAGATAGAGAAGGGTCTTGCTTCCAAACTAGAGCAGCCTATCCTTAGAAGACTGAACCTTGTGGATGAGTGACCCATGCCGCAGCAGTTTCAGAAAGACTGTTTGCCTGTGACGGGGACTCACATTGCAGCAATTTTGGCAGGACTGCTGCTCTTGAGATTGGAGCCATGCTGGAGAAGTTCACGAAGAACTGTCTCCCGTGGGAGGGATGCCATGGCATAGCAAAGACTCCTCTCCCTGAGTGAACAAAAAAAGGTCTTGGGTGACGAACTGACCAAAATCCCCACGCCCTATCTCCCTGCACTGTTGGTGGTAAAGAGGGAGGAGTTGGGAGGGAAAAAAGGTGTTTCAAAGTCTTATTTTACTTCTCATTATCCTCCTCTGACTCTGTTAATAATAAATTTACCTTATACCTTTAAATTTGAATCTGTTTTGCCCTTGGAATGTTTTCTCCCAATCCTCATCTGTAATGGATTGACACTGGCCCAACACCAGGCACCCACGAGAGTCACTCACGCGCCCTCCCCTGCCACAGCTGAGCAGAGGAGAGGAAAAAAAATTAATGAAGGGTTCATGAGTTGAGATAAGGACTAGGAGAAAAACACTTCAAGGGCAAAACAGGCTCAGCTTAGAGGTACAAAGTGAATTTATTACTAACAGAATCAGAGGAGGATAATGAGAAGTAAGATAAACCTTTAAAACACCTTTTCCCCCCCAGCCCCTTCCTACCAACAGTGCAGGGAGACAGGGCATGGGGGTTTTTGGGTCAGTTCATCACAGAGACTTTCTCCTGCTGCTCTGGGAGAGGAGTCCTTCCCCTGTGAGACCATAGGGTCCCTCCCACGGGAGACAGTTCTCCATTAACTTCTCCAGCATGGGTCCATTCTCACAGGCAGCAGTCTTACTGCACCTGCTGCAATGTGAATTCCCCCCACGGGCAAGCAATCCTCCCAAAACTGCTGCGACGTGGGTCACTCTTCACAGGGTGCAGTACTCCAAGGACAGGCTGCTCCAGCCTGGAAGCAAGGGCCCTCTCTCTCCACCGAGTCTTCCACTGGATCACAGCCTCCTCCAGACATCCACCCACTCTGGTGTGAGCACCTCCTCCATGGGCTGCAGGTGGATCTCTGCATCCCCCATGGACCCATGGGCTGCAGGGGAACAGCCTGCTTCACCATAGTCTTCACCATGGCCTGCAGAGGAATCTCGGCTCCAGCGCCTGGAGCACCTCTTCCCTCTCCTTCTCCACTGACCTTGGTGTCACCATATTGTTTTCCCTCACATGTTCTCACCTCCTCTTCTCTGACTAGAAGAAAAACTGTGTGACTTTGCTTTGATTTTCTTCTTAAATATGTCATCACAGAGGCATTACCAACCTCTCACATTGGCCCAGTTTTGGCCAGCAGCATGTCCATCTTCAGAGCTATCAGGGATTGGCTCTGCTGGACATGGTGAGAGCTTCCAGCAGCTTCCCACAGGAGCCACCTCTGTGGCCCCCCTGCTACCAAAAACCAGGCTGTGCAAAACCAATACATCATCTCAACTCATGAACCCTTTGTTATTTTTTTTCCCTCTCCTCTGCCCAACTGAGATCAAGAAAAGATGAGCAAACAGCTTTCATGGGTGCTTGGCGTTTGGCCAGTGTCAAACCACGACAAGCTTGGATAAAATCTGAGAGCTGAGCCCAAGACAGACAGGGAAAAGTTTGAACAGGAATTTCCCACAACTTAAATATTTGAAAAGAGAAACACTCTTGAGTGAGTCCTTCAGCTGACTGAATTGAAGAGCTTCAACAAGGTCACTGATGTCAGCAAGGATCTGCATAAGATGGGACAGGCTAGCTGCTGTGGTATCCCATGTTACAAGGAGACATGCTAAGTAACTATGAGCTGCTGGAATAGATTTGTAGACTGGGTGATTCTGCAGCTGTTCTCTTCTCTGCATCTGCACTTATTCTGCACCATGAGTGAAGAAGGTGTTATCCTAAACCAAATTTTTTCTCTGTCTTTGTAGGTCACCATTTCAAAGCTCATAAGGCTGTTCTTGCTGCCTGTAGTCAGTTCTTCTACAAATTCTTCCAAGATTTCACTCAGGAGCCCTTGGTGGAGATTGAAGGTAGTCTGATTCATACAAATTAAAACCTTCAGAGTTGTGTGCTCATGCTCAAAATGAATGTAGTATCACTGGTATGGGTTTAAATGCATGCTTGATCATATTGATTAGTTTTCTAGATATCAGCTCTTGAGTTGTGAGGTAATATTGTGGTTTAACCCTGACTGGCAACTAAGTACCACAGAGCCCGGGGGGCTCCTTTTGCCCCCGGGGGGGGGGGGGGGGGGGGGAATCAGAAGTGTAAAAGTGAGAAAGGAACTCGTGGATTGAGATAAAACCAGTTTAATAATTAACAAAAAATAGTAACTTTGTGAAAATTATAAGTAAAAAAGGAAAAAAAAGAGGGGAAAACCAAGGAAGACAAGTGATGCAAATTAAAACAGTTGTTTGCCACCAAGTGACCAATGCCCAGCCAATCCCCTAGCAGTGGCCCTTTCACCTGCCTCCCACACACACTTTATATACTGAGCATGATGTCATATGGTCTGGAATATTCCTTTGATCAGTTGGAGTCACCTGTCCTGGCTGTGTCTCCTACCAACTGCCCACACACCCCCAGTCCGCTTGTTGTCAGGCCAGTGTGAGAAGCAGAAAAGGCCTTGGATCTGTGTAAGCACTGCTCAGCAGTAACTGAAACAGCAGTGTGTTATCAACACTGTTTCAGCACAGGAAGGACATCGACCTCTTGGAGCAAGTCCAGAGTCCAGAGGAGGCCACCAAGATGATCAGAGGGCTGGAGCACCTCTGCTATGAGGAAAGGCTAGAAGAATTGGGATTGTTCAGCCTGGAGAAGAAAAGCTTCAGGGTGATCTAATTGGGGCCTTCCAGTACCTGAAGGGAGTCTACGGGAAAGATGGAGAGACTATTTACAAAGGTCTGGAGTGACAAGACAAGGAGGAATGGCTTTACACTGACAGACATTAGGTTTAGATTAGATATTAGGAAAAAATTCTTTACTGTGAGGGTAACGAGACCCTGCACAGGTTGCCCAGAGAAGTTGTGGATTTTTCATCCCTGGAAGTGTTCAAGCCCAGGTTGGACGGAGTTTGGAACAACCTGGTCTAGTGGAAGGTGTCTCTGCCCATGGCAGAGGGTTGAAACGCAATGATCTTTAAGGTCCCTTCCAACTCAAACCATTCTATGATTGAGCACAGATCCAAAACATAGCCCCATGCTAGCTACTATGAAGAAATTTAAATCTGTCCCAACCAAAACCAGTACAGGTAGCTATTGCCACTGGAAAAAACTTCCCCTGAAGAAAAATTAAAAATAAAAAATACCTTTGCTGGGATGCAAGAACAGGATAGATGTGGAGCAATACCTTCCTAGTAGGTAAGAAGAAATTTCCTGGAGCAATGCAGCTTCTAATAACTTGCTTCTCAGAGATCTCTTGAGAGAGAGAGAGATCATATTTTTATGTTTAAATTTGAACTTTTTTATTTTATACAAGTAGCTTTTTGTCCATCTTATCCTTTTTATCTTTGTCATGGAATGACTCTAGTTGTTCCACATTCACCTGTTTCTATAGTAGACTTTTTATTCCAATGTGAGTCTTTCAAGGGTGGCATCTTTTTGAAACTGGCTATTGGAGTACTGTGAGCAGGCAAGTGTGAAAGACTGAGGAATTGTTAAAAGAGACTGTTTTTCTTGCTTGTAAACAGGTGTAAGTAACATGGCATTTCGTCACCTAATTGAGTTCACCTATACAGCAAAACTAATGATCCAAGGTGAGGAAGAAGCAAATGATGTTTGGAAAGCAGCTGAGTATCTACAGATGTTAGAAGCTATCAAAGCACTTGAAATCAGGTAAACACATAAGCCTTTTTCTTCCCAACACTGAAATGTAGAGTCTTAAGAATCCTTGTATGAGAGCTGCCAGTATTTTCCAGTGCTCTTCTTTATCCTGAAACCTCCTAAACTCATGTGGTATTGTATACTCTTCTACTATAAGATATGGGTCAAAATTATACAAGCTAAACAAATGAATGTCACATTCTTTGGGCTATAACTCAATGACAAGTGACATGGCTGGTAAATGTTGCAGACATTGTAGGGCTGTGACTTTGTGATAACTAATACCAGGCTTCTATACTGACTGCCTGCTGCTTCTCTTTCCCCGGCTAGCTGATGACAAGAGAAGGGGGGGCGGCAGGTTCCCCCTGGAGCTCCGTAGAATCCCAGTTGTCAGTTGTTTCGTCGCAATATAAAACACAGGCAGCGCACACGGGTCCCAGGGAAACTTTATTTGATGGCAAACTTCCCCTTTTCCTCTCCTGGGACCCCGATCAAGGGGAAAACAAAGACTTTTATGTCGGGGGAAAGTCAGGGGAAGGCACAACTTTCAACAAATCAGGAGAGTTGGGAGTAAAAAACCTAGGCGGGAATAACAGTAGTGAACCAATAAACTTCCAAGGGAGGAAAAACAGTTTCAATAAACGGGTAAAGTTTGGAGAAATAGAAACTAGAAACTAGCTGACGAAATAACTGGGAAAAGGCGGAGACAAAAGGAAAACAGCACCAAGGAAAACCACCAAATCACAAATCAAACCATAAACCTACTAATAAAACAAAAAGCACGATACAACAACTGCCCACACCTGATTGACAGCTGGCTGTACAGTGATTATATCTCTCAGGTAATTAGACCTCATTAACAAGTTTGAACTACTCTTGATTTCATGCAGCTTTCTGCTTTCAAGAGAATAGGCAGTGATTTTAAAGGTTCTTGTTGCAAATTTAGTCTCTCAAACTTCTGGAACAAATGTAGTTGTTATAATTGGTTTTATATGGGATTAGTACTTAATCAAATGTTGCTGTAGCACCTTTTATCCAGTACAAGGAACTGTAATTCATTACCAAACTCCAACCTGAGAAAAGCAGGTGCCATTCCCATCATGTTCTTTTTCTTCCCCTTCCTTCTCTTTCACAAAGTACTGTCATGTTCTCATTTCTTCTGTATGCTATACTGTTCTTCTGTCATGAAGCAGGGGGAGTGGCAATAAATAACTCCCAGCATTGCAGTTATCCTTGCTTTCTCTTCTAGAATGCTGAAAGGTCTTTGTGTTCAGGCTAAGGAAAGACTCTTGTTTCTTCTTTATCTCCCCATAGACACACTAAGCTAGGGAGAATGGCTCTGACACAGAGTTACTCTAGTAGCCAAACAAACAAAACCTCCATGACATGGTACCCTGGAAACTTGGTTTTCAACATCAGTGATTTTTTTGTTTTTTGGAATCAAATTATTCTGTTGATTGGTAGCAGAGCTGAATAACTATGTTGGGGTTTTTTGATAGAAAAGATAGGATTGTGCATTTCTAGTTCTACTCTCCAACCCCAACAATACCCTTTTTTGACATTATTGAGATTAAACATGGTATCACCAAAAGAATTTTTTTTTTTTTTTTCATTTAGGGAAAAGCAGACCATTGCTGTCTCTTTGAGAAATTTAAGGCACTTGAAATTGAAAAACTGTGTTCTAATTGGTATCACTTTGAGTCTCTGTACACTGCTAGAGCTGTTTAACCAGGATTCAGATCAGGCTGTCAAGCTAAACTGTCTAGTCTGCAATTAATTCCCACTAATGTATAATGTTTGTTGGTTATGCAGTCTCGGGATTTCCTCTGGTTGAGATGATCCCGAGGTGTGTTGAAAGTCTCTTTTCCCCAACCCGGCTGTCAAAGAATAGATCAGGAGTCTTCAGCTTGTGTTCTCAAGGTTGTTTATTATTTTTTATTTAAAACATTTTCTGTCTGGCCTGCCGAGATCTATCCTGCAGGTCAGTCTGAGGCACACTCCCCGCCCACGGGGCTGGTGTTGTCTTTTATACTACAAACTACATATTCTATATTTACAGTTATTTTCCAATACCTATCACCTATGTTAGACAGTGACTTTCTACTCTAAACCAATCCCAAATTGCCACCATCACCAAGAAGATGGAGGCTAGGAAGAAGAAGGAAGAAGGACAGGACAACGCCCAAATCCCTCCATCTTGTCCCCCTAGACCCCACAGTAAAATTCCTTAAAATTCCACCTTTCACCCTGTGACAACTACTGTTATGCTACTTAAACTTTTGTGACTTGTAATTCTTCATATAAAGTTGGTAATTTGCTCCATGGGTCGAACTCAAAGCCACAGGGGTCTTTGGCTGCATGCCAGGGTCTCCGACCCCCCTGCCAGGGCTTTGAGCCATCCAGGGCATCCAGAGGGATGTCCTGAGTTCTGACAATGCAGCACTAGTAAATGCTGTAATTCTTATGTTACAAGGAAATAAATGTTTGGCTTAACACACACATGGTGCAAGCCAGTCTATTCTTAGAATTATTTCCATTGTTCATAGATTTTTGGGTGGGTGTTTTCGGTTAGTAAAACAAACTTGAGTACTACTCAGTCTCAGTTTTCTCCTTCCCAGTAGGAAGGGGACAAATTGCAATACAGTGCCTCTAGCTGAGCTTTGATTAAAAGGGGTAAGCATCAGAAACTTTAGCTAAAGTAGAGGTTATTATAAAACTAACCATTTATGTAATGCATCAAAGAGTTGCACAGCACATAATCTAGACTTGAAAGAAAACAACTAGCTGTTATTCCTTGAGGTACAGTGTATTGTATGTGTGTATCCTCATTCAGTTCCACACCTGAGCCACACAATGTACTCAAGGACAGTAGTCTCCTCTTTGCTGAGCAGATTATTATTTTTGTACGTGTTCCTGGAGCTCCTTGCAGTAATGTGCAAAGTAACTGTCACATTCTAGGCATCGGAAATATGTCCTAGATGAAACTTAAGTTTAGCTGCTATGTCTTCCTGTGTGTGAATATAGTAAAGTGCAGTTTAATAAGCTGTATCATGCATTAGGTCATTAGCCACACATCTCTACTGTATGACATACTGATACTGGAGAAAACCTTATCATCCCTATTACTAGAAAACCTGGAAGTGATAGGGAGTAGGTTACATAAAAGGATTTATCAGGCTGCAAAGGAAGGTAAAGGTACAAAGTACTCTGATTACAGTCTGATTTGAGGGGAAGATAGCCACTCATTTTCAAAACTGATAATCAGTAGTTAAACCTCCAGCATGTAAGTGCTGTGGATAATCGTGAGTGTGTGACTTGAAAGCATTGCCCCAGTGTCTTGGGGTGATTTTATGATGATGCTTTATTCCCTGTCTGCTTTATGCCCAGAAAACAACTTCTGTAGCTTTAAGATGGACCCGGAAGGAGGGGCAGGGAGCCTTGGGCTCCTGCACAGGCTCTGTTCAAGCTATCTCTGAAGTGGTTGGTGCCTACACGGATTGTTACTTCATTGACTTGTTTGCTGGATTAATTTTCGACAACTTAGGCAAGAAGGTTCTGGGTTTTTCTCTGTTTTTTTCCCTTCCCCTGGCCTGGAGGCTTTTCACTGGCAAATCCTTTTGGCAGGGTTTTTTGGGGTTGTGGTTTGTTTTTTTTTCTCCTGCCTGGGGAGCCTGTTGGGTGGCCCCAGCTGGTCTGAACCCCGGAAAGACCGAGCCAGCGAAAGAAGTGTTATAAATAAGAAGCTTGACTAGGCCAATATTCAAGCAGCAATCAATTTATTAATTAATATGGTAGAGTATGAGCAATACAGCGCTGGGTACAGCGGGGGAAATCTCAGAGAAGGGACATTAAACTCCACCAACTTTGCCGGCTGAGAGGAGAAGACCCACACCAGAAATCCAGCAGGTTCCCAGCTGCTTTGTGAACTCTTTTCTCCTCCCCTGACAGAGACAAAGGGCAGTCGCCATCTTTGCCTCTCAGCCACGCGGCAAGGTGGGGGTGGGGTGTAAAGTTCAATTTTCTTTTTTTTCCTGTGCTTTGTGGGTGTCTTGCTTTGTTAATAAAGAGTTTTCCGTTTTTTTTCACTTTCATCCCCTGGTATCCATTTCTCTCACTGGCAGAAGAAATGGGAGTTATTGAAGCCCTCTCTTTTTAGAGAAAAAAAACCTCATTTTACAGCGTTTTTCTCCTAGAATTTGTCTCCAAACTGAGACACCCAGTCAGCTCTGACCGTGTTTGAGATGGGATGCTATCTGACATCTTGGAGGAAGGGGGTTTTGTATTTATGGTGCAAGGAAAAGAAGAACAGAACTGGAAGCTGTGCTTAGGCCCAGATAAATTAAATTAAAATACTCTTTTCACATCCCAGTGGCGTTTTTCTTTTTTACTACAACTGTTAGCTGTGTGTTTTCCTAATGTACGAGGTGTTATAATAATCATTGTGTGAAGTCACAGCTGTAGTGTTTTGTAAGAAGCTCTAAGTGCTGCAGGCAGTTTCGTGCACTCCAGAGCTTGAGAGGTGAATAGTGTAGGAAGAACTTGAATCTTATTTCTGAGTAGGCAGGCCAAAATACAGTATTTTGCATTTCTTGTATAAACCTATGTCATTAGGCTAACTGGCCTTTCTTCTTGATAGGTGCTTTGTATCATTCAAATGGCGCCATTTAAAACACTTTAATAACCTTATGTTAAAGGCTCCACAGCTTTAACTGTGCTGTTCTACAGCTCTAAAGAGTATAGATTAAGGACAAATTAACATCTGAAATGGGTGCAGGTTATGTGGCCACTCATCATTCAGCTTCTTTGAGAAGCATCTAGCTAGTGTTTAATGCAGAAGCTCAGCATCAGGCAGGAATTGTTATGTAAGTGCTTATGGATCTTAACTATGTTTATGTAAATGTTTTGCAGGAACAAAGAAAATTCATCACCCTTAGAATCAAAACAAAGACAAGGTAAAAATAAAGCAAAAAAAAGGAAGATTGCTGAAACGTCTAATGTTATCACAGAAACACTGCCATCTGCAGAATCAGAGCCTGTTGAAATTGAGGTTGAGATTGCTGAAGGGACGATTGAAGCGGAAGATGACAGCATTGAAACACTTGAAGTAGCTTCTGCAGAGCAATCTATAAAATACATACATACAACAGGTACATCAGATGAATCTGCTTTGGCTCTTTTGGCAGATATCACCAGTAAGTATCGTCAAGGAGAGACAAAATGCCAGATTCAAGAAGGTGGTGCAACTGATCCCTCATGCAAACAGGTAGAAGATATTGAACTTGTGGAACTTCAGGTGTCGCATGTGAAGAATTTATTCCACTGTGAAAAATGTAACCGTTCATTTAAATTGTTTTACCATTTTAAGGAACACATGAAAACACACTCTTCTGAGAGTTACAAGTGTGATATATGCAATAAAAGCTACCTACGAGAGAGTGCTTTGAAACAACACCTCACCTGTCACCACCTTGATGAAGGTGGTGCTAGCAAGAAGCAAAGACCTGGCAAGAAAATACATATATGCCAATACTGTGATAAGCAGTTTGATCACTTTGGACATTTTAAAGAGCACCTCCGAAAGCACACAGGTAAGAACACTGATATGGTCCTGTTCTTGTGGCTTTGGGTCTAGCATTTTGAGGTTTTGCATGTTTTGGAGAAATAGAAAATATGCTGAAGAAAATGCATGAGTCCTGAGTGCTAGAAATACTTGGCTTGTAGTTGCAACTAAAATGCTGGTTTGGTTTTAAATTTTTTTTGTTTGTTTTGCATTGATATAAACTTTGAGGGATTGAGGTGGTTAAAAATAGATGCCTAAAACCAGAAAGCACTAATGAAGCTTCTCTTTTCAGTCTATTAAATCCTAAAATATTTATTTCAAAATAATTTCTTAAAGTATGTTTTTTTTCTTGAAAAGTACTAAACTGAGGAGCTGCCATGACATGCTCTTATTTTCACAATTATACTAGTAAATGTTTCTGTTGAAATATGATCTAAACCATGAGCTTCTCAGTGGAATATATATTTTAAAGAGTTTCTTTTACTAACAGAACATACGAGCCATTGCCTAATAATGCATTAGGCATAAAGTACCCTCTTCCTCTTGACATCTCATCTGATTTCATTTTTTTTGTTAATTAACTCAGCAAAACATTTCTAGCGACTATAGTAGACTTTTGTTACTGTAAAATCTGCCTCTGAACAGTATCTTTTGAGTACAAAATTGCTTGTGTTTCTTCTATGTAATATGGGAGGTTAAGATGCTATTTCTTCATGTCACTGAAAAGTCTGTACTATCTGAATAGGTACTGAATATTATATAGATAGCTCTCTGAATGTAAAATATATGTTGTCCTGATCTTTCAGACATTTTTATTTGATATATCAGTCATGAATCATCAGTAAGAATTTAATAGAGGGTGGCAGTCTTATTTCTTTTGCAGCTTGCTGTTGCAAAAGCCTTTTAATTGGAACTTCTTTTTTATCTGTATATGACACTGCATCAAATCTACTCCAAATAGCCCCTTAAAAGTTGCATTTATGAAAACTCTTTGGCAAATCCTTCTTCCCTATGAAGCCGGGAGTGTTTCTCCATTATGACCAAGCCAAATGCAAGCTACCTAACAAAAGTCTTTTCAGAGAAATTTGTGGAGGATTGGATTAACAGAATAAGCCAAATATAACAGTATATTTGTTGCTGTTGTGACAGGATTTTGGGGATGAAGCAACTTAGCATATCACAGGAGGTGCAGAGTACATTCTAAATATTTATTGATGCAAGTATCACACATGGAATCTAATTACTTCCAGTTCCAGTGATGTGCTTGAAGCAGCCAAATTAATCAGCCCATGTCTGAAAACTCTGTAATTGAAGTAATTTGTATGCGGATTATACAAACTTCTTGAGAAAAATTCATCAAGGTCTTTGCCATTCTTCATGAATGCAAAATATGTTTCACAGGTAGTGTACTTTGAACTGCAAATAACATCTTCCGTAGGAGTGAATAAACGGACTCTATTTACATACCATGAATAAATGATCCCAAGAAGTTAATTTGATAAATGCCTACCTTTGTGTTTCTGGGGGAGAAAAAAAAAGAAAGAAACTCAAATAAAAAAATCCCAACAACCTTACTATATTTCTCTAAACCCAATCTAAACAATGATATGGCAGCTTTATGGTTATGGGTGAATTCCCTGGTATTTCTTACATATTGGGCAAATAGAAGTCACTGTGTTATTATGAATGTCTTTGGGTTAAAAAATATTTCTTTTGGGCAATCCCCTTCCTGTGGCTGCAGGATTATAAAGGTCCAACAAAATATTGGACTATCTTAGATCAGAATTTCTGTCCTGTGAGTTACTTATGATTGGCAAGTGAAATCTGGCCTGTTCTTATAAATGGAAAAAAATTAATTCTTAGATCAGGTCAAGAACCCTTCCTCTTTAGTCTTAGCTAAGTGAGATTTTATAAACTCATAGTTTAATGACACCCAGAGGAAGAGAAGCAAGTTGTCACCTTTAGCAGAGGAGTTCAGTTACCAGCTTGCCAGTGTACTTCTGAAGCTAGAGGCAGGCTGATACGCTCTGTTTTCCATTGCTGCTGCTGAAGTCACTGCATTGATTTGCACTGTGCAAGAAGTCACACAATGTCTTTTTGGCCTTTGGATATTGCCACTGTGGTCTTTGAATTGTCAGTTTCAGATACTTTAGGCAGAATATGAAGATTGTTGAAGAATTTGAGTAAAAATAGAATAAATCTGTCCTTAACTGGGCAGTGCCTCGCTTCAAGTAACTCTTTAAATGTGACGAGATTGCAGAGCAGGTGAAGGTTTGTGGTGTGAGTTTTGTTCTGTAATATTCATAGAATCATAGAATGGCCTGGATTGGAAGGGACCTTAAAGCTCATCTCATTCCAGCCCTTCCTGCCATGAGTGCCTTCCACTAGATCAGGTTGTTCCAAGCCCTGTCCAACCTGGCCTTGAACACTTCCAGGGATGGGACAGCCACAGCTTCTCTGGACAACCTGTGCCATGGCCTCACCCTCCTTACAACAAAGAGTTTTTCCTAATATATAATCTAAACCTACTTATTTTCAGTTTTAAGCCATTCCCCCTTGTCCTCTCACTCCAGGCCCTTGAAAATAGTCTCTCTCCATCTTTCTTGTGAGCTCCCTTTAGGACCTGGAAGGTCACAATTAGGTCATGCTGGTGCCTCTCTTCTCCAGGCTGAACAATCCCAATTCTCTCAGCCTTTCATAGCCAAATGTCTCAGTTTAAAAGACAGATGTCTGCCAAGGAAGGCAGGAATCTTCCCAGAATGGAAAAGATGACCCCTTCCCTCCAAATTATCACTTTGAAATTACAGGGTTTCCAGGCAAAATTATGGGAAAAGGAATAACAAGTCTTTACTGGCAAATTAACTATAAATATAAATCAGAACAAACAACAAAAACAATAACAAGTTTTCCCACCTGTTAATTTTTCTCTTGGGTGTAGTTACAACCACAACCGGCAGGGAGCGTTGTTTGCTCCTAGCAGGGCAGAGAGGCTGCCCCCTGTGGCTTCAGGGGGCGCTATGACACAAGCTTGGCAACCTCTTCAGGTGGTGGTGGTGGAAGCTCGAGCAAAGAGGAGGACAGGAGATTGCTCCTTTTGCAAAGCTCACGGGCAGCAGTTGGTTCTGGTACCCCCATTGTCAGCTGGCACATTCTGGGGAGGTGGGCAGGGCTTAGTAGCAATGTCGGGCTACTGTGCAGAGAAACGGCCCGGTGGGGGCAGCCCCAGTCCTGGCAGCACCCCACACGTTGGCTCTGGACCCCCAAATGGCTGAGAAACAGGGAAAAAACTAGCGGGCTTGCAGTGTAGAATCTGCAGCGAAACAAAGTCCTGGAGCCTAACACACAGGAGTAGCCACCACACTGCAGGCCAGGGTCCAGTTGGGCATGGTCCCGGTCCCAGGTGGCACCACATGCAGTGGCTCTGGGCTCCTGAACAACAGGGGAGCGGTGCCGGGAAAATAACAGAGGGCAACAATATTTCAAGTCAGATGCACTCACTGTGTCTCCTTGTGGCCACCACCTCAATCCTGAACCAGAAGAGAGCCGATCCTCCACCAGAAGCGAGCAAGAGTGAGATAGCCCCAACCCAGGGGTGAGCAGTTTCGGGCCAAGCTTACACCTCTCACAATATCCCCTGAGCCACGGAAAACCTGGACAGCAAGGCTTTTAAAAAAGCCTGCACCTAAACGGGGGCTCTCCCCACCCTCAGCCCCACACACATCCAGTCCCTTGCCTTAAAGATACAGCAACCATTTTTTGGGCACAAAGCAGAGGATTAGGAAATATACTATCGTAATAACTCACTCCAAGACAGAAAGATGCTCCATCCCTCTGATCATCTTGGTGCCTCTTCTGAACTCGCTCTAACAGGTCTATGTCCTTTCTGTGCTGGGGACCCCAGAGCTGGAGGCAGAACTGCAGGTGGGGTCACACCAGAGAAGAGGGACAGAATCCCCTCCTCCCCTGCTGCCCACACTGTGGGATCAGCCCAGGACACGGGATTTCTGGGTGCCAGTGCACACGGCCAGAGCATGTCCAGCCTCACCCACCAGTACCCCCAGATCCTTCTCCCCAGGGCTGCTCTTGATCTGTTCATCCCTCAGCCTGGATTGATCCTGGGGATTATCACGACCCAGGTGCAGCACCAGCACTTGGTCTTGTTAAACCTCATGAGATTCCCATGGGCCACTTCTTGAGCTTGTCCAGGTCCGTCTGGATGGCCCTGTCCTTCAGGTGTGTCACCTGCACCATTGAGCTTGGTGTCATCTGCAAACCTGATGAGGGTGCCCTCAACCCCTTTGTGTGTGTCATTAATGGAGATATTAAATAACACTGTGTAGCGGGTTGACCCTGGCTGGGTGCCAGGTGCCCATTCAGTCGCCCTTTCCTACTGGGACAGGGAAGAGAATAAAATGGAGAACAAGCAGCAGGGTGAGATAAGGCAGTTTTATTATACTAAAAGAAAGAAATAAGCAGAGATCTGCGTGTGCATGGGCTAAAGAGAAAAAAGGTCAGTGTCTACTTCCCATCAGCAGCGATGTTTGGACACTTTCTGGGAAGCAGGGCTTCAGCATGCGTAATGGTTCCTCCAGAAGGCAAACATTAAAAACTCATTAATTGCCCCCCCCACCTTCCTCCTCTCTTCCTTAGCTTATATATCTGAGCTGATGTCATATGGTATGGAATATCCCTTTGGCCAATTTGGGTTAGCTGGCCTGGTTGTGTCCCTTCCTAGGATCTTGCCCACTATCAGAGGGACAGCGCTGCTCGACAGTAGCCAAAACACTGGTCTGTTATCAACACCCTTCCAGCTACCAATGCAAAGCATAGCACTGTAAGGGCTGTGAACTTTACCTTGGTCAGACCCAATACAATCTCCACCCCTTATTCCATACCATTTGCATCATGCACGGAACCCATATAATATATATGCTCTCATTACTGGGATGCTTAAACCATCTCTATACCAAACATACATTTTATTAACTACTATTGCCTGTCCTTTCACATCCCTCCAGGTGGTCTCCATTCAATCAGGATGTGGTGTCAGGACAGGAAAAATAGTACACTTGATAGTTCATGGTTGGGCACCACCACCATCCCTGTTCATCATCGCATTCTTCTTGCTCCTCGCAAAATTCATTCTTTGTCAGTTCATGTCCCTCCTGCTGCTTTAGCTTCTGCAACATGCAACTTACACTATAGGTTATTCTTATCCCAAGGTTGAATCTCCTTGAGGTACACACCGGCTCTCCCCATCCTCCCGCATCACCCACCAAGTACACCCAGGTCCTTGGGCTAAGACAATCCCACAAATGGGTTTGCCTTTTCTCATGGTGGAAGAAATCCACACTGACTTCCCCAGTCACTTCCCTGTGTGTAGTGCAGGGACCTTGTCTCCTCCCACAGTGTCTAAAGGGCTTAGTTTGAGCAGGACAAAGGCAGTTAGCAGATCCCCTAGTGTTGACTAACCAAGTGGCTTCTGCCAAGTTTGCATCCCAGTGCTTCCATGTCCCATTACCTAACACCCTTAACATAGTTTTTAGCAGCCCGTTATAGCTTTCAATCTTCCCAGAGGCCTGTGGATGATAGAGAATGTGATATATCCACTTAATTCCATGTCTCTTTGCCTAGGAGTTTATAAGATTATTTTGAAAATGAGTCCCATTGTCTGACCAAATTCTATCTGGGGTTCCGTGTCACCACAAAATGTGTCTTTCAAGACCTGAAATCATGTTCTGGGCGGTGGCATGGTTTACTGGGTACGTTTCCAGCCAGCCAGTTGTTGCGTCTACCATGGTGAGGATATAACTCTTGCCTTGGCGTGTTTGTGGCAATGGCCCAATGTAATCAATTTGCCAGGCTTCACCATACTGGAAGCCCAGCCAATGCACTCCACTCCAAGGAGGCTTCACTCATGTGGCTCGCTTGATGGCAGCACGTTTCACACTGATGGATAACCTGTGAAATAGTCTCCATGGTCAGGTCTACCCCTCGATCACGAGCCCATCTATGTTGCATCCCTTCCAAGATGCCCTGATGTTTCATAGGCCCATAGGGCTATAAATAGCTCACCCTTTCTTTCCAAATTTAGGTCCACCTGAGCTATTCCAATTTTGGTGGCCTTATTTACCTGTTCATTGTTTTGATGCTTCCCAGTGGCACAACTTCTGGGCATCTACATTATGTACTTTCAGAGTTATGTTTTCTATTAATGCAGCAATGTCCTACCATAATGCAGCAGCCCAGATGGGTTTACCCCTGCATTGCCAATTGCTTTTCTTCCATTGCTTCAGCCATCTCCATAGGGTATTAGCCACCATCCAGGAGTCGGTATAAAGTATGGGCCACTTTTCTCTCTCAGCAATCTCTAGGGCTAGTTGAATGGCTTTCACCTCTGCAAATTGGCTTGATTTACCTTCCCCTTCAGCAGCCTAAATGACTTGTGTGCGACTCCACATAGCAGCTTTCCACTTCTGATGGTTTTCTATCACTTGGCAGGATCCATCAGTAAATAAAGCATAGTTTCTTTTGTTTTCTGGTAACTCATTATATGGTGGTGCTTCTTGGGCACGAGTCACCTTCTCAGGCAATGCTCCAAAATCTCTGGCTTCTGGCCAATCCAAAATCTCTTCTAGGATTCCTGGGAAATTGGGTTTTCCTATTCGGGTTCATTGTGTAATTAATGCTACCCACTTACTCCATGTAGCATTGGTTGCATGATGTGTTGAGGGAATGTTTCCTTTGAACATCCAGTGTAGCATGGGCAATCGTGGTGCCAAGAGGAGACACACTTCTTATTGGATTTTACCAATATTACTGAACGGGACTGCCTTGGCTTGCCTGGTTCCTGCTGCTGAACCAAATAGCGGCACCTGTGGTATTTTGCACCCCAGAGACGCTCTGGCTAGCTATGAGCACGTGGGGACAAGTCCAGGCATGTCCCGAGCTCCAGTGCTTACGGGCTGGAGCTTGTTGGTAAAAGAGGGGCACTCCTCAGGCCTCCCTGTGCTGGAGAAACTTTTTAAAGTGATGGTGAAGAAGGAGTCAGTCCTGATAGAGGGTTTAATACCAAACCATGGTTGGTAAATTGGTTCCCCCTCTTCTGGAGGGTCAGTATTTTCTACTGAGGCTTCCACATCTTCCATTGGAGCACTAGGGGCTTCCAAATGGTAGACTTCAGGAGGGGAAGATGAGCTTGAAATTAACTTATAAAACATGCGCTTGATTAGCCCAAAAACAATGCTAACAACTACAATAACAATAACTAGAATAAACAGTACTAACAACACAGTTTTCAGAATGGATCCCAACCAGCCTGAGAGTCCCCAGCCCTTGAACAGTCCACTCAGCCAGTCGTCTGTTTCTCTCAATGTTGTTCACCATGGTTTTCATCATGGCATGGACGTTCTCTGCTTTTGATGACAAGTTGAGGCAGCAGAGACCTTCAAATTCTTAGACAGATGTGATCCAGTCCAAGGGCTTTGGCCAAGGTGGTCCATACATTTGCTTTGGGCTGAGGGACTATCCAGGAGAGGAGGAGCAGATTCTGTCTCATGGTGTCTCCAGACTGCACACGAACAGTGGGATCTAAACTGGTACAAGGAAACTTAAGACAAAAATATATTACAAACTATTCCAGATAGGAGGTGCACATGGAATTTCTTCCAGGGAACACGCGTGGCGTTTCTTCCTCCAGGCAGCATTAGCTACCTGGGGCGCTTCTGAAGATTTCCCTGAGACCTTGGGGACATAGCGCCTTACCCATTTTGAAGGAACCCACTTTAAACCAGAGGGGGTGGACACGCAGGCATATCCACGTCCCCATGTAACCAATTTGTAAGGTCCCACTGTCTTCCAAGTCTCAGGGTCTTTTATTAAGACTGAAAGCTTTTCTTTCACTGACATCTGACTGCTCCCCCCAAAGTGGATCTACACTAACATGAACATATTTCTGACGTCCAAATAATTGTATGTGTGTTACATCTGTTTGCCACAGTTCACAACTGTTCAGCCCTCTCGGGTTTGCTCCTGCACTTATCGTAGGGAGTGCATGTTGCTGGCAATTGGGGCATGTGGTCACAATCGCTTTGGCCTGTTATTGAGTGATGTGAAACTGATGAACTAGGCCAGGTTCATTTTGGTGGAAAAGCTGGTGGCTGATTTTTGCCTGTTCAAAAACATTTGGGAGAGGGGTCATCTGTGCAGGCGCAGCAAGAGCTTCTGCCCTTCTGTTGCCTTCAGCAATAAAACCTGGTAAGTCGGTGTGTGACCTGATGTGCGTCACATAAAATGGTTGTTCTCGGTGGGAAACTAACTTTACAAGTTTTGAGAGCAGTTCGAAAAGTGCGATGTTAGACACTTCTGTCACTATTGCTTGATCTGCTCTGGATACTACTCCTGACACATAGGCAGAGTCTGTGATCAGCTTGAATGGTTCTAAGAACTTTTCGAAGACCCTAACAACTGCAGCCAATTCAGCAACCTGAGGTGAACCTTCCACCTCAGCAATGTCACTTTCCCACTGTTGGCTTTAAGAATCCTTCCAAGTCATAATGGACTTGTGGGATCTCCCGGACATGTCTGTAAAGACGGTCAGAGCCTTTTTTAAAGGTCTCCTACTTTGAATGCTTTCCAATTTCAGAATAAATTGAACTTCTTGTTCAAAAAGTTTGTGGGTGGGCCGATGTATAGAAATTTGTCCTGAGTAGGAATCCAAAGCAAATTGCAACGCCTCATTTTCGTGAAGCAAATGTTCCAACATTGCCTTTGTAATTTGGCCCGATTTTTACCCGATTGGAATGTGAATGCACTCAAAGTCACATCCTGCCAGCTCCCTGATCCAGGTTCTAGCTTTCCAGATCAGTCCTGCTACTAGCTCTTGGGGCTTTGTCATTCTCTTGGACCTTTGGTGACTGAGGAAAACCCACTCTCTGATCAAGAGAGGGTCCCTCTGGTCCTGGCCCTTTTTATGTGTTTCTTTTGCCTTAGGTGTTTGTTTCTGCTCCCACTGGAAAATGATTCCTTGGAGGTGTGGCAACTTACCTGAGATGATGAATTTGAATGGCTGGTCAGGCTGACATCGGTTGGCCTGTCTTGTGGACATTGCTGTCTGAACTTTTTCTAGAGCTTTCTGTGCCTCTGGGGTAAGAGCCCTAGGGGAACTCGGGTCCCCTCCCCTGAAGAAACATGTTTCCTGGGCTGTCGGGGTCCACTCCGGCTAGCTATAGACCCTTGCCCACACGATACTTCAGAGACAAAGGTAAAAGATTAGAGAAGTGCTCTCCTCCTCGTGGAAAACGTTGTCCTTTATTCCAAGACACACATCAGGCGGACAAACCCATGGGAGAAAAGAGGGCGTTTCCTGGCAGCAGGGAGCTTTTATACCCCCTGGGATGGGGACAGAGGGAGAGGTCCACAGCCAATAGGACACCAGTAAGGAGTGGCTAGGGGAGGGGTAACCCAGGGGAGGTACCACCAGGTGGTACCTGGACAGGTGAGGGAAAGACCATGTGATAGGGAAAAGGGGTAACAAACCACATGATATAACATAAGCTATACAGTGCAATACAAAACTATTCTGTGCAAATTCCCAATCACCCAGTGTACGAGAACAACTAAACTGGTGCACCACAACACTCCCCCTTTCAACAAATCGAAAAGAGGAGCAAGGTCTTTGTTGGTCAGACCTAGCCAGGGCCTTACCCAATTTAAAGACCCACACAACTTGTGGACATCCGCAAGGGTTTTGATCCTCATTTTGATTTCTAGTTTTTGAGGAACAATGCTCCTTTTTCCAGTTTCCAAGCCCAAATGCTTCCAAGGTGGCATCTTTTGAATTTTCCTTTCCTGGAGCTCGAACCCTGCAACAGTCAATACATCGATTGTTAGGTCAAGCGCATGGGTGAGTAAATCATCATTGGGGGCACACACAAGGATATCATCTATATAATGATAGATAATGGCCTTTTCTGCGGCTGCACGCCCCGGGGACAGTAATGAAGAGACATACCATTGACAGATTGCTGGTGAGGCCTTTAGTCCCTGAGGAAGAACTTTCCAATGGTACCTTTTCGAAGGGGCTTCTCTATTGATAGTAGGGACTGAGAATGCGAAACGCGGTGCATCATCCGGGTGTAGAGGAATTTGGAAAAAACAATCTTTTATCTCAATAACAGCTAATTTCCAATCTTGTGGAAGCATTGCTGGGGATGGCATGCCAGGTTGGACAGAACCCATATCTTCAATGACATTATTGATTTGTTGGAGGTCGTGGAGGAGTCGCCATCTCTTTTTGTCAGCCTTCTGGATGACAAACACTGGAGAATTCCACGGAGACGTGGTCTCCACTATGTGACCTTTTTTTAGTTGCTCTTCCACTAGCTCCTCGAGCGCCTTCAGTTTTTGTTTACTGAGCGGCCACTGCTCTACCCAGACTGGTTTATCTGTCTTCCAAATCAGTTTTTGGGTAGGGCGCTTTTCAGTGACCACTGCCCAAAAATCCTGTGGAGAGTCTGGAATGTAAATTGTGACTCCCCATTGCATCATTAAATCTGGCCCTAACAGGGGCTCTGGATAATCTAACACAAACGGACGTATGTTTGCCAATTGTCCATTTGGCCCCTTGATTTGGATGATGCTCTTAGATTGTCTTGCCAATCGCATGCCCCCTATACCTCGAACGTGACCAGCCACGTTTTGCAAAGGCCATTGTGCTGGCCAATCCTGTACTGGGATCACTGTGCAGTCCACACCTGTGTCTACAAGCATTTCCATGCATTTTGACTCCCCACTCCCTCTGACATTACACCAGATTCTGGGTTTGTCCTTCCCAATAGCTTGGACCCGTGGCTACTGTGGGCCCTTGTTTTTCAGTGTCTTCAGGCAGACTTGGTACCGGGATAGCTTGTGCTATCATTTGTCCTTTGGGAAGAAACAGGGGTGGGTTCTAAAGGTAACCTTAGAATTGCAGCTCGACACTGGTCATTTGCCTTTGTTCCTCAGGTGGTCATGAGCCTGATCTTAGAGTGGGAGGGACTTTGCTCCCCCAGTCCCTGTCCTGCTGTCCATCCATTCGACAGGTGTGGGAAGAGAGGTTGGCATTGAAGATTGAGTCAAAATAGTTGAGTACCTCAGCCTTTACTTTGTCCATTGTTTGTTCTTTGTCCAGTTTTCCAGCACTGTTTATCAGGAGGTAACACTTTCTTTGACCTTTCTTTTCTGGCTGACAGACCTGTAGAAGCCCTTCCTGTTATTCTTTGTGTCCCTTGCCAGGTTCAGTTCAAGCTTCACCTTGGCCTTCCTCATCCCATCCCTACCACAACCAAACTCCATCTCTATACTCTTCCCAGGATAGCTGTCGTTGTTCCCACTACCTATGCATTTCCTTCTTTCCCTTTAGTTTGACCAGCAGTTCCCCACTCAGCCATGCCAATCTCTTGCCTTCCTTGTCCAGTTTTTTACTCCTGGGGATCACCTCCTGGGTTATTATTTAGCCTCACCAATGTATTTGGTTGCTCATGGAGTGTCTGTGATTTTTGATCTGCAAGACAGATGGTAGTTCAGCATACTCTGCATTACCTGTACGAAAGTTTCCAAAAGTGTAGCCTTTTTTAAGCATTAAGGGGAATGTTCCCTCCATTTAATGTTTTTCTGTGGCCTTTGGGTGTATAAGTGAGAATTATAGGCTACTTGTGGATTTCTTTTGAAAAGTTAGATGCTGCTGAATATCTTTATTTCTCAAAATACAGGTTTATTTGCTTTCCATCTCAGTTGTCAATAATTACTACATCCCTGAAAATGTAGGCTTTTAAAGTGAATTGAGCTAGAATAGGTTCTTATGTTACTCAATGAAATGTCTCAGCCTCTTTTGGAGTTCATTAAATAGTTTGTTTCAATAGTGATGTTGGTATCAGTACCTCCACAGATTAATTATCAGACTTAGAAGAAACACACTGTTACCAATTTTTTGTACTTTCATTTCCTTGAATTTCATTGTATTTCTGCATGATGAAATTAGTAAACAGAGACAGCAGTTGTTCTTTGTTACTATTTGATGATGGTAATAACAGTATACTACTTTGAATTAAAGTTTCTGGGCATGGTTTGTTTTAATACCAATGCATTGTTACTTCATGGTCATTCTGTGCCAACTTCTTTTTCTGGAGCTTAGTTTCAGCTCTCAAGCATAAGCTGTCATTGTTCTTGAAAATAAAACTTTGTATTATTTAAATACCTCCTTCTTTAAAGTGTCACTTTGTATATACCAGTGTTGAGTCTTTAACTGTTATTATCAGGTGAAAAGAGAGAAATAGCTTCTATTTCTTTAAGATATTTCATCAGAATAATAGCCTAACTTTCATAAAAACCTGCATATACCTTAAATGACACTGGGAATTATGTTCCTTTATCATGTCTGTGGGTTTTGTTTTGTTCAGTTTGTTTTGTTTTTATAAATGAGAGTTATGACTCCACATTAAGCTTTTGCAATTTTATTTACATAAAATTTACATAGAATGTCTTTTTCTTCTGTAGAATAGTCCAGTTGGCCACATCTTTACAGCATATTTATCAACCTACACAAAAGGAAGAGCTGACCAAAAACTGGCTGGTTTTATACACTTACAAATCCCCGTGTTTGTCTTAACAGGTGAAAAACCATTTGAATGTCCAAACTGCCATGAGCATTTTGCTAGGAATAGTACACTCAAATGTCACCTGACAGCCTGTCAGTCTGGAGCTGGAGCTAAAAAGGGAAGAAAGAAGCTGTACGAATGTCAGGTGGGTAATAGAAGTAGCAGAGTTTGAGGCTAGACACCTTCCTGTTCTGAGGGAGGGAGTGTGAGAGTACTGAGCAGGAAAGGCATAGAGAGTGGACTTTTGTATCCAAGAACTATTTTTAGCAAAATAAATTATAAAGGCTGCATTCAACCATGACATGAAGGTAAATTCTTATATCTAAGTAGTTCCATTTAAAATATAAAATTACTGATATGGAGTTTCATAATAGTTAATCAGTTAGATTCTTGTGAGTAGGCAAGTGTTCATCTGCATCTTACTAATCTTTCTGCTTCTTGATGCACAGACCTAGGCCTTTCCTGCTTGTGAGCATGCTTCACTAAAGTCCAGAATACAAAGTACTATTTTATTTCCTGTGATGGTAGCTCTCTAGTCAGAGAGAGAGAAAGCTATAGCTAAGTTTTCCTGGAATCGGCCTGGGAAGCTTTAGGGAGCTGGAGATAAACATTGATAGCCAAATATTAAAACAACCTGCAGGTGGTGTTTTTCTAATAAGATTGTTTACAACTGGGTGTCTTGTTAACTAGCCAAACAGGTGAAATGTATTGATTAACTGACCAATCAGGTCCACCCATAGGGAACTAAGCTATAAAAGAAGAGACGATGAAATGAATGAGGCTTTTGCCACTTTGCCTTCTGACCCAACTACCTGTTATCTCTGACTCAGTGGTGACAATTTCCTAATTTATTATTTTTCTCTTTAATACCAATATCCTGACTGGCTGGAAAGTCATTTCAACTTATGATGACAATCTGTAATGTCTTTTAAGCAAATATAAATGCTGCAGATGGATAGCTAGGGTACTTGGTTAGAATATTACTTAGCTTTTAAATGTTGATTCTGAAAAGCTGGAAAATATGAGAGCTGAGGTTGGTTGTAGCATTTTTATTTGCCATTTTGTTGCCCCACTGCTGTGACAGTCTCAAATAAGGCTCTCACTTTATTCAGTTCACAGAATTGCTGTGGTCTGAGGTTAAATTGGGTCATGTAGTAAAGAAAACTGCTGGATGTTGGCTTTATTTGTTTGAAAAAAGAGTGATCTTATTCACCTCCTGCAGTATTTGCTGCTTTCTGTGAATAAATTCATCATTTAATCAGAAGTTTCACCGATGCTGTGGCATTGCTTAGTTGTTATACTAGACTAAAGTTAATTCTTGGGAACATGCCTTTGTCTTAAAAGGTAAGTTTGTATTGAATATGAGAACTACTATATAACACAAAATTGTACCTAGTAGCTTCACTGAAGGTACTGTTTTGTCTTTGTGAGCCTTTGGTTTAATTACTTCACCTTGTAGCTTTCTGTTACAGATAACTGTGAATGTGGGTTAGTGTTATTTCAGCCTGCAGCAACTACAAGAATTCTTGCATAAATTCTTGATTTTTTTTTCTCTTTAAAACTGAATTTGAATAGCGTTCACTAAATAAAATCTTGGCTCATTGAACAAGAAGGAAAAAACAAAATTGCACTTGCTTGATGAGCACTTTGGATGCTCTTCAGTGAATGCCGTGAGTACTGAATTAGGCTCCACGTGGCAAGAACAGTAATTATGTGCTTGGGCATTAGTGATAGTCATTACCTTTATGTATGACTAATTAATTTTGAGTACTTATCTATAAGGTTGGTATTTTAAGAAGTCTGTGTGTGCAACTTCTTTCTAAAGCATGAGCCTAGAGGACACACATACACAAAAAGCATGTTACTAGCATCACAAATGTGGTTTTAAGATTTCAACAGCAAAATGTGGATATTGAGCTCCATTACACAGACCCATTCCTTGAGTTAATCCCTGTCAGATGCTCCATCATCTTTTTGTGCTGTTGCTGTAAATTGAGGAGATGGAACATTCTGTTTCAAAATTATTTGCCAACGGTGAAGGGGTTCCAACAGTGAAATGCATGTTCTTTGCTTCTTTCTGAAGCCAAGAGCACTTGTATGGACAAAAACCCCTGACCCTGTTTCTTTACTCCAAGCCTGACTACCCCACTCTTCTCTCTCTTCTACCCTGGCACCTCATTAATTTCTGCAGTCTTTGTGTATTGTTTTCAAGCTACTTACCTCACTGCCAGCTGAAGGGAAGTGTGCTCATGTGCTTTATGAAAATAGTATGTCTGCAGTCAAAGCAGTACTTTTAGCTGGAAGAGACTTAAAAAGATGGAGTTTTAAGAGATTCTTATCTGCTAAAATTGCTCAAATATATTTTTTTGAAATGGCAAAATGTGAGAGTTCAGTCTATCCAGCTAAATCTTAGAATGCCATGAACAAATGAAAACTGATAAGTAAAAGTAGGCTATCAGTACTGCATCTAGAACTTCAGTAAAAGGACAGTTTGAATTGCACTTTGATCATATGATATTATTACATAAATAGATTTCTACTCAAAATTCTAGCATCAGACATTTATTGGGGTGTGAATCTGTATGTGAATGTCACATAAAGTTAAAATAGGAAAGCTTTTACATGCTGTACTGACTGATTAATTTTGTAGGTATCCTCTGTATGCACAACTCAAAATGGCATACTGTATCTTAAAAATAAATAAATACCAGGTCTTCTGTTCACTTGAAGCTGATTTCTCTGCTTTTACCTCTAACATACATGGTGGGTTTTTTTAATCCAAGTAGCAAGAAGCTACGCTATGTGAAGCCATGATCTGAAATAGGCACTATACTTTGTTATATTTATTTTGGCACTGTTTAACACACTGTATCTTTTGTTTCAGGTTTGTAACAGCGTGTTTAACAGCTGGGATCAATTTAAAAATCATTTGGTAATACATACAGGTGTCAAACCCAACCACTGTACCTTATGTGATTTGTGGTTTATGCAAGGCAGTGAGCTGAGAAGGCATCTCAAAGACATGCACAATATTTCAGAACAAATAGTGACAGAAGAGATTCTTCCAGTGGAAGCTATGGAAGCTGAACCAGTAACATCAATGACTATAATAGAACAAGTGGAGCAAGTCCATGTCCTGCCAGTAATTCAGGTACAAGTGGATCCTGCAAAGGTAACTGTGGAACAGATGCACCAGGATCTCATCCAGGACAATCAAGTGAAAGGCACACAGATGGAGGAACTGCAAGAACAGGTGCAAATTAGTTATTTAGAAGTTGAACACATTCAGACTGAACAAGGTGCTGAAGTTCATGTGGAGCAGTTACATGTTGAGCATGTAAATCAAATACAGATGGAAGAAGTACAGGCAGAACTTATAGATGGAACAGACTTTGAACAAGTAGAATATGAAAGTGTTGATCAAGGAGAGGCAGAAGAAAATGAAACCAGTCAAGTAGATGATGCAGATATGGAATATAATGAAGAAGCTGAAGACTTAAAAACTCAACAATTAGTGGACACACAGAATGAAAAGGTGGATAACTAGGACAAATGACCACACTGTGCAGCTTTAGGAATGAAGTACCCAATTATTTTTACTAGCTTTTACATTGATTTTTGAACCAATGGTCTGTGGTCGCCTTTCCAATATGCTGTCCTTAGGAAGCTGGACAAGTGGAGCAAAGTTAGTTTTCCTCATGTAGAACTAAACTTCTCATATGTGAAAAATGACTTTACCATTCATATAATGCCATGGAACAGAAACCACCACAGCTTTGTCAGGATTTTAATAATGAACAGCTTGTATCATTTACATCATCCCTGGGTATATGTAAGAGTAACTTTGCCTCTTTTCTTCTTGCTATAGAAGCAAACTCTTGTTATAGATTTGCAGGGTGTCTTTGGCAGAAGAATCAGTAAAATATGGTGGGTTCTAATGTAAGTGGATAATCAGGTACCTGTGAATTTTCTGGGCAGACTGATTTTTTTTTTGCTGTTTCCTAACACCAGTCCCTAACTTTCAGGCTGGGGAAAAAACATTGTTGCTGGAGGTTTCAGTGCACAAAAATACTGTGCCTTTTCAACAGGGGTGAAATTTCCACAAATCTCCTAGAGTGTTCAACCTAGTTCAATAAAAGGCAATGTGGATAATGTTATATAGCGCTTTATATTTTTGCTTAAAAATGTCAGCTACTGATTTAGGGTTTTTTTTTCATTAAATTTAGGAGGGGATGAGGGAGGAAACATTTCATGTGGAGGCAGCAGGACACTCTAAAAGGGACACTTTAAATTAGGAAAAGCTCAGTAGAATCTGTGGTAAACATGAGCTGGAAGAAAGCTACCAGCAGACTCATCTTTTATAAATTGTCATTTTTGAAAAGGAATATTTTTAAACATATAGAGAAGGCTTGTCTATATGGTATCAGGTTCCTAACTTCTTTTAATGAAATTCTGACACTTGACACAAAGACATTGTACTAAAAGTAAAAACCATAAGTATGAATGCTAAAATGTGAATTGAAAAGTAGGACTGCAAATATTTTAATCAGTATTAGACAACAAAACAATAGCATCCATGATATATTGCATTATTTTCTTAATCCAATAAATTAGGAACAACTGACTGTCAATTACAGTGCCAGATCCCAGTGGCAAGAATCAATATAATTTTAATAACTTTACAGTAATGACCTATTAATGTTAAGTTTGTTTAGAAAATACTTGTCTGGCTCTATGTTTCAGGATGCTAAGAACTTCCAATTCTCAATTATTGCCTTGAGATTAGAAGTGCCTCCCTACTTCTGAAAAAGTTTGTTTTCAAAGCCCTAAGTAAAGGGAGGAATTTTTGCAAGGATGTTCCCTAATGCTCTTGGTATTCATGTAGATCTTGCTTAAAATCAGGCTTTTCTATTCAGTCTTCTCCAAATGCAAAATTATTTCTTGAGATTTATGCTTTTATTTAGTATCATTCAAAATTGTTCTTGTGTTTCATCATAGCTAGCCTTGAAGAAACTGTTGCAAAACAAACATGAATCTCAATTAAAATTTCAAACAATTTAATTAACATAATTTGCATTCTTTTTTTGTGTTGTTTTGTGTCATGGTGTGTTGGGAGACTGAGAGATGACACGACATTGAGGTTTCATGCAGCAGAGAGCCTTTATTGGTGAACACAGCCCTTTTTATAGGCTATTCAAAAGACTCCGCGTTCGACTCTGGTTACCACCCAGCTATTGACCAATAGCTACCTGCTTGCATTCATATCTGGGACTGGCTCTATGTAGCCAAACCCCTCTTCCTCTTATGAGGCATACAGTCCATCTTATGCTGTGATAGTTTTGTATGTTCTGAGATGCAAATAATATGGGATGAGATAATCACAGAATCACAGAATTTCTAGGTTGGAAGGGACCTTTAAGATCATCGAGTCCAACCCATGTTCTAACACCTCGACTAGGTCATGGCACCAAGTGCCACATCCAGTCTTTTTTTAAACACATCCAGGGATGGTGACTCCACCACTTCCCGGGGCAGATGATTCCAGTATTTGACCACTCTTTCTGTGAAAAACTTCCTCCTTAAGTCTAGCCTGTATCTCCCTTGGCGCATATATATTCAGAGAAAAGAATGTGGCCTGATGTTAATCATGAAAGTAAAAGATAGCTATTGGATTTATACCTGGCTTCTGATAAGAAGCCTGTCTTTTGATAACATGGAGGGGGTGTAACATGCTTAGCTGCATAACTCTAAATTTTTAGACATTTATGCATATAGACACCAGATCTGTATCAGTGGAATTAAAGTAACAATCTGGTTGTGTCTAATTAATGAAACTAACTTAGACAATTTAAGTCCAATGTAAATTGAGCAGTTAGGTGATATTGATAGCAGGGCTATAATTTGGTAAGCACAGATGGGCTATTTTTTTGTTCTGTTTGATCTCTCCTTTTTTTTAAGAACAGCTTGCAAATTTGGTAGGAGAGAAATGATGCTTTGTTGTTGTGCCCAGTGCTGCCTCTATACAGACTTCTGGTGAGCCTGGGTGGGAATGCAGTGTGGGCATGACCAATCCTCTCCTCACCCTGAGGGACAGGGTGAAAGGCTCTCCTCAAGTAATAACTCCACTGGAAAGTGTTTCCCTTTGCAACCCCCTCTTCCCTAGAATTTCCTTCCCAAATTGCTTCTACCAGTGGAGTCCCCCATGCCTCCTTACTGCAACTGCAGGAGGGATGATTGACTTGGAGAGTCAAGTTCTGGTTGCCCTCTGTAACAGCTACCTTGCCATCCTCTTTCTGCCATAAATGTCTGTATAGACCTACAGACCTCTCCAAACTATATACCTATGCACCGTTGGAGGAGTTCTTTCCTTTAAATCAGTATGTACTGCTGGTTCCCAGAGTGCCCTGTGTTATGCAGGTACTGGTCTGTAGCTTGCAATGAGGCAGCATGCAGCTGCACTTTTTGCCTGGTGCCTGCAGTGGACCATGTCACATGAAGTGAATGCTTGAATTTATGCTGAATAAAACTAATTGGCCTTAACCACTGGGGTCTAGGCAGTGAGAAATGGAAAAGTTGGACTGAACAAAAACCTGTGAGGTGTGTCTGGATACAAAACAAAAAGTGAACATTAAATGGAGACTTGTGGATTTATATACAATATTCATGAGAGGCCACAAGCTATTCTGAAAGAAGGGCAGGGAGAGGAAAGGGTGCTGATCAATAGTTTGAGATCTGCTAAGTTATTCATTCAATATAAGAAAGGATTAGCTGCTTTTTTTGAAAACAATTGCAAAAACATGTTTAATCTGCAGGCTTATGAGAATGGAATTGGATGCCAGTCCTATGTGAGATGGTCACTAGAGGAGGATCATGCAGCTTCTTCTGTTTCATGCTTGCAGTGGAATTTTTAATTAGCTAATGGTGCAGAATATGGTAGTCTCTTACACAAATTCTGTAACTCAGTATTATTTCGAATGAGGAAACATTTAAATAGATGTTTAATTTGGTTGCTTACTTTTAAGGACTGAAGTATGTGTTCTATAAGGACTATTGTGAAAATTTAACATGCAGTTAGAATTTTTGTTATTTCTAACAACTTATTTCTTAAACTGTAGTGTTTGCTTCTAGAAAATAATTTTTAAATTAAAGCAACCTGTTTACAATGAAAATACAAATAATTTGTAGCTTGTTAAACACTTAGCAGCTCAGGCAGGTACAACAGAAGCTGGAGCTCACTAGCTCAGATCTTGTAAAGCTTCAGCCATGGCTAGACATAACTGTGGGAGCATGCCTGTGTCTGCATCCTGGCCACAGCTTTGCGTGCTGCCTGAGTAATGCTCTCACAGCTCCCTCATACTTCTTTCCCTAACTGGAACCTTGACATCTATAAATGTCTCTGCTGGGACTTGTCTTTCCAATTCCTTTGAGAGCTTGGTGGCCTGTTGAGGAAATAATTTGTACCATTAAAAGATCTGAAATTAGAAAGAGAGGTGCAGCATGTAAATCCTAGGGTGAGGGTCTCTGACATGGGGGTACAAGGACTCAGAGGGTGTAAGTGGTGTGCAGGGGGCTGTGCCTGGCAGGTGATAGCCAGTCATGGGATTGCAGCCCATTGCCACCAGAGCTGTCCAAGGTTTTGTAACAAAGATGGCTGCAGTGGCTGCCTAGCCTGGACTGCAAGCCCTCTCAGCTGGGCTGTTGGGAGTTGGGCAAGCGGGGCATGTGGTGAGGCAGGGAGGTCTGTCCCCATCTCATGAGGAGAAGAGTGATAGCAGGTGGTTGGCAGGGACTGCAGCAGTGCTGAGGCCCACAATCCCAGGCAGGCCTCCTCTGCCCAGAGTTAGCCTGCCAAAAGGTTGAAAGAGGCAGTGAAGCACTGCAAAGCCGAGGCTGGAGGCAATGGGGAGGGAGCCAATTTTCAGGTATGTCTCCGTCTCTCTGGGTGCCTCCCAGTGAACCCCGGCCAGCCCCGGGTCAGCAAACAACGGGGGGGCAGCCCCGAAGTGACCGACAGCAGGGGGACACTCTCTGGTGCCCCGAGGGTACTGAGGGCAGGTACAGCAGTGGAACCACAGCACCAGTGGTGGCCAGCTATGTCCCCTGCTCAGGTGGAGATCTGGCCCCTGGAGGTGGCACTGCCTCAGTCAAGCGTCCCAGGCTTCTCCTTGTCAGATTCTGACAATGGATTGTTGTGGGAAACGAAGGCTGAGCCACTGCATGTTACCAGCTTGCTGTGAACATGCATGGACTCCTCACACCCGTATGTGCTGAGTTTTATAATTCTGGTGCTCTTCCAGCACAACTGGGTCTTAAAGCTTTTGCCAAGGTGTTATGGGTTGACCCTGGCTGAACAGGTGCCCACCAAGCCACTCTATCACTCCACTCTTCAAGTGAACATGGGAGAGAAAATATAATGAAAGACTCATGGGTGGAGATAAGGTCAGGGGGAGATCACTTACCAAATACTGTCATGGGCAAAACAACTCAATTTGGGGAAACTAGCTTAATTTATTATCAATCAAATTAGGATACCAAGAAAATAAAAACTAAATCTTAAAATGCCTTCCCCATACCCTTCCTTTCTTTCTGGGCCTAACTTTACACCCAAATTCTTTACCTCCTCCCCCTCATCAGTGTAAGGGGACAGGGAATGGGGCTACAGTCAGTTCACACATTCTGTCTGCTGCTCCTTCTTCCTCAGGGGAGGACTCTTCCCCTACTCCAATGTGGGTCCCTTTCCACAAGGTCAGTCCTTCAGGCACAGCCTGCTCCAGCATGGGCTCCTTCAGGGGCTGCAGGTGGATCTCTGCTCCCCCATGGACTGCAGGGGCACAGCTGCCTCACCATGGGCTGCACCACAGGCTGCAAGGGAATCTCAACTCTGGCACCTGAAGCACCTCTTGCCCCTCCTTCTGCACTGACCTGGGTGTCTGCAGTTGTTCCTCTCACATATTCTCACCCTGCTCTCCCAGCTGCTGTTGTTTCACAATTTTTATTCCCTTCTTAAATATGTTATCCCAGAGGCACTGCCCCTGGAGAAGTTTTAATAATTTCAGTAGTATTTGTTGCTGCTGTTTAAATTTGTATGCTAATTTGCTTAGAGAAAGTATACTGGCTAAAGGGAACTTTTTTCTTCATAAAGTTACTGGTATAAGATCCCACATTTTTCTAATGCTGACTTTTCTCTAACATATTTTAAACAAAATTAAGTGTTTCCAATTGTTCCCTTCAGCTGGAGGTCTAATTCTGCATATCCTTTGCTGGGGTTGTAATCTGATTCATGAAAATGTCATATCCTGGTGCTTTGCTCTGAAAAAGGAGCACAGAAACCCACTGGCTTTCAGGGGCCATGCTGCAAGAATGGTGCTTCATGGGCAGACTTGCCATGGGGGCACACAAATGAACTACACAGAGGTGAGGGGAGAAGAGGGGTTTTCGCTGTTAAAATTGAATAAACAAGATACAGTGCCAATGTGTTTTTAAATTGTTATTTACATGCAGATTATTTGAAAGACGTATTTTTTCTGACACCCTCTTCTTATGCTAGGGCTAATTGGAGCCTGAAACAAAAACATTTTCAGTCTAAGAAATCCCATACTGTATTTAACATAAGAAGCATATGAGTAATTCCATGGAAGAAACCAGAACATGCTTCTGTGTTTTCTGGATTGGGTTATTATTCCTTATATTGTGTACTGTTCATATAGCTTTAGAGTGGCTGGCACAGTTATTGATAAACAGAATAGCATGTGTCAAGAAATTTGTAGTTTCAGGGCTTTCTCCTTTAAGGATATAGACTGATGTTTCAGCTGATTCACACCAAATAGATTTGTTGAAGTCATGGGTATGCATATATGTTACAGCATGTTTAGATTGCACCCCCTCCACAGTTAAGGAGGGAAATACAGTAAACTAAAAATTGGTACTGTGGTGGTTTCAGTTTGAAACCGGGCAGAAACACCAATTTCGTGTAGTGGTTTTGGTTCGCCAATCTGAGATTTCACCAATTTTGAGATTTCCTGGCTAATGCACTAAAGAGCGTGGCAGGTTTGGTGCTGGCCAATCACCAGTGCACTCACTTCCTGCTGTGAGATAGGATTAGGAGAAAGGCAAAGCAGGCTCAAAACCTTAAAAGGGTATAAAGAAAATTTTATTAACAGTAACTAAAAGGAAAAAAAAGTAGTAGGATTCAAAACAAACCCTTCAGAACACTTCTTCTCCCCCCACAACCTTTTCCACTGACAATGTAAAGAAACAAAACCTAAAATTTCCAGTCAGTTTATCACCTCTAAAATAGTCTTTCTTCAGTTCACCTAGGGAGAGAAGTCCCTCTTGTTAATGCTATGAAGATTTCTCCACAAGAGGAAAAAAACAGTTCTCTTGTGGCTCTCAATTTCCTCATCGATAACAGCTGCTTGGGGAACCCTGCCATCATGAAGCCCTTCCCATTGCCACAAGCCTTCCCACAGCTTGTTGATGGGCCATGTCGACTTATGGGGTATTGTTTTAAAGATGAGCTGCTCAAAGGCAAAAGTTCTCATTATCTATTTCTAAAACCATCTTCATCCCTGGGAACAGAGATCTTCTCCTGGGGCACAGGACTATTCTTCTCTCTTTCTCTGTTCAAACTTCTCAT
>JAGGNK010009415.1:0-50214 GCA_017590115.1 Montifringilla adamsi
GCTCTGTTTACTTAAAATTTCTCGAGAGGGATGTGGACATGTTTGTGAAATATCCATTATCCTCAATTTCAGCTTTTTCTGTCATGTCCTGAGTTATTCAACTTGAGCACTCTCAAAATTGACATATCTGGTAAGTGAATATAAGCAAAGGTTTTTTGGAAGTAGTTTTTTTCCATGGAGTTTTGTGACTGTTTTCAAAGATAAGAATGGCAATTTATTTTTAGCCTAGTATAAGAAGAAGGGAAAAAAGCCCAAAATTTAGGGTTTTGTTCCTGCAGGAGAACATGCAGGTCAGAGAGTTAGTGACCAGCCCCGTGCTGGGCTGTTGGTAAAGAGTCCAGAGTGGCAGAGCTTCAGCTGTGCCTGGTGAGGGACAAGGAGCTGGGAATAAAGAAACCCTCCCACAGCTCCACTGAGCATCTCTTTTCAGGCTAAGCCCGTTTCATGGAAGCTCCTGAGGAATTTCAGCCGTGGCTCAGCTGCAGGTCTGTTCTTGTCCATGCACTCGAGGCTCACGGGAAGCAATCACTGAGGAGAGAAGCCAGCAAAATATTGATGGGAAAAGGAGCCTGGTGCTGGTCAGAGCATTCCAGAGCTCTGGAGGCAGCAGGGAGAGCGCTCACTGTGCAGGCTTTGGGAAGCAGCTGCTGACTCTGGAGCACCAGGGATGAATCCAGCTCAGTGCGTCTCTTGCTGGCTGCTCAGCACCTTCTTTCCCTTGCTCTGAGTGCAGATTTTGAGATCTGCAGGAGAACAATTTGCTTTCTGGCAATGCAGCAACAGTAGCAACACCAAAACTGTGGGAATTTTATATTTGGATGTCTCCTTGCAGCTCCCTTGGTTTGTCCCTCTCTAAATGCAGTTACTCCTTACAAGGGGACAGGAGCAGGGTAATAGAACTTAAAACATTTGTGTTGTTTCCATGTTTGAATGTTCATCAGTAACTTTTGAAACCTTGCTTTCTTTTCACAACAGGAAAGGTAGTAAGCACGGAAATAAAACTTATTTAGTGGGTTGTGCAATGAAGCAGCCTAACACACTCCAATTAAATAATGGATTGCGATGGACCTTATAACATTTTTTTAAAGATGATTCCATCTCTAGGTACTCAATTCAGAGGAACTTCCTTTACAGAAGGAAGTTCCTTTACAGAAGTTGTCATTAATATGGATATTCATCTTTATAATAGTGTCAGGAACTGTGTCAGTCAAAATCCTGGATCCTTTATAAAAAATTTCCAGTATTCATGTCAGTTTCTGGTTTTTTAGAAGTTTTTCAGCAAAACTTCAGTTAGTCTTTCACCAGCTGAAACACACACAGGACTCCGAAGGGTGATTTTATGTGTTGTCTGTTCTCTGTATGTGAAAAATATTTGCACTGGTCCTTTTTTTGGGCAGTAATCATTTGCAGCTGCTCACAGAATATTTTAGATAGTGCTGTGGTTTCTTTTGTTGTATCAGTAGCTTTTTGCTTTAAGTGGCTGGTAATTTATATGCTGACATTTGTGAAAACTGGAAAATTGGTGGCTTTGATACACTTTTTGTGAGCTACTGATTGTTTGCCCAAATGTTATCCCTTGGAAAACAGTAATGTTAATGTTAATTATAAAACACGAGCTAAACCAGAATGCTTTTAGCCAAATTTAAAGCTTCTGGTGTAGAGCTGCTAGCATGGCTCTCCCTTGTGCTGTTATTGTAGAACTTCAATAATATCAAAGCCTTAAAATTGATAATATAAAACCCTAAAACATTGATAAGGATTTAGGTACATCTGTATTTATACTCACATATGTCTGTGCTCACAGTTTGTTTTTGCCTTACATTTAGTGAAATACCCAAATTGTGCAATATCATTGGCAAAGTAAATGCTAAATACAGCCTGTAAAAATTATCTTGTTCATAAATTTGCCTGGTATTGTAGAAATCTGTGCTAGTAAAATGTATTCACCATGGTGCTGTAATCTGTTCTCAGTGATTGCCCCCAGTACCTCAAGGAATGAGGATTTTTATCACTGATGGAACATTTTTTTCACTGATTAGTGGAGATTGGATGTTCCTGTAAGTATCAAAATAACATCTTGGTGCACTCTGTTATAAACAGCCATATTTCAGAAACAGAAAATATTGAAAAGATTAAGGATTTAAAAGGGAATAAACACTTTTTGTGCAGCTGGATAGAAGCTGACATGTTTTTAGTATTCTTTGCTGTTTAACATCCCCTTGCAAATCCATGTCATGGTTGAAAGAGTTCTTGGTCAGAACTTTTCACTGGAGCACTTTGTTGTTCCTTCCTTATGTGTATATCAATCCTTGGCAGTTTTGGAACTGTTCTTTAGCTTTCTACCATTCTTGTGTCTGGTGACTTCTTAGAATATTCTTATTCCTCTGTTGAGTCAGTCTTTAGCAGAAAAACACAATGGACTTGCATGAAAGAGTGTTTGGCAGAGAACTTGCAAATGAAACAGTAATATTGAAAATTCAGGTGGAAAAGCTTGCTTTTACAAAGCTCTCTTGATTTCTAGGATTTCCTGCCAAAATGCTGCTGGGGCCAGGAGTTTGCAGCTTGTGTTTGCCCTGTGGAAGCAGGGAGGAGTTCCCAGGCAGGGTCTGACTCCGTGCTGGAACAACACCGAGGTGGGGAAGTCAGATTCCCTGAAAGTGGAATGCACAATTGTTTCAGAAAGAGCCTGGTTTAAAGCTAAGGTAGGACCTGCCTCAGTGGCGTTTTCTGTTGGCTCAGGAGCAACCTGGGAGGGAGCAATGGTGCTTTTAAACTGTGCCAAGCACAGGAACATGTGGTGTGCAGGAAGAGCTGCAGTCACTCTGGGGTAAATCACTCAGGGGAGCTGTTTGCATGGCTGCACTTGGGCTCTTCTCAGTCACCAGGGACCCTCTCCCTTGAGGGATCAGCTCCTGGGGTCATTGCATTGCTTCCTGCATGAAACCCACATGTCAGGATATCTGAATCCCTCTGGCATGTCCCAGTGCTCCAAAAGTCTCTGTAGAGCGTGGATCCTGAGACAACCCAGAGGAGGGAGGAGTGATGGAGGTAGAAGGGATTGGGGCAGAGGTGGCAGATGGAAATGGGAAGAACCAAGTCACACAGAAAGCAGCAGCTCTGGGAGAAATTCCCTGTTAAAGCACCACTTGCTGGAGAGAAGTTTGGGGTCTTTTAGGGTTAATTCTCTGTATTTTGAGACCACAATGCTCCTAAGATGCTGAATGATGAGGAGCCCTGTAATTTTGACTTGTCCTGGAACATTTATTACACAATCTATGTTGTATCATATCTACAAAGTATCATATGAAATTTCCTCCTGACTGGAAGAAATCTTGTGTGCTGGGGTGCCATTACCTGCATTATGTTAATTTAGAAATGCTTGTTCTTGCTGTTACTCAGCAGTGAATTCAGCGGCTATTGGAGGATACATTCAGTGTCTGGATACACCACTTGACAGTTAAGCCAGTTAAGCTTTAACCTCCCACAAACCTCATTCCCAGGGCTGGTGTGCATTAACACCCCATAGCAGCTCAGCTGTCACAGCTGTCATTTGGTCTGTTCCACAGTTTGGGATCTGTGAATTCAGCAAAAGTGAATGAATGCTAGTCAGAACATTTAATAGCACTTGATTTTTATGCAAATTTCTTTTTTTGTGGGCTACCATAGACCAATTCATTTAAAATATCAGAGTCCCTAAGCAGATGGATTTCTGAAGGCCCTAATAATAAGTTTTGTTGTTTTTTCACTGCTTTGTTTTGGTTCTTTAATCAAAAATCAGACTGCAGGAGATGCTGCTGCTGCAGCTTTTTTTCCCCCTGAAAAGTGGAGATTATGTTGTTTGGTGGAGCTTGTTTTGTTGGTGCCATCAATTTACTGTGCTGACAATCCCAGAGGCAGCTGGACCAGGTTTTTGTGACAGAGGATCCACATAAAAATTTCTGTGACATTAAAATGGGGCTATTTATTATTTTTTAAAAATATAATGGGGTTTTGAAATAGGAGGATGTAAGCTCTCAGGTGCCATTTGAGATACTGGCATTGTCATTATGTAATCCTGGTAGGCTTTAGACACAAAATAGCTGAAAATGGATCTGAGAGAGGGAACCAGAGCAAAGGCACAATGGTGCTCCCAGAAGTAATTGGTCAGGGGAGAATCACTGCAAGCCCAGCTCCTTAATGGGAGGAAACTGCCCAGGAGGCAGCAGCGACTGAAGTGACCTGGAGGAGGCACAGCCTGTAAGGGCAGGGCAGGGGGGAATAATGCCAACCCCACGTGAGGGATGGGTCAGCAAACAGACAGGGCCACGGTGGCACCGCCGGGCCGGCTGGGCACGCCTCTGGGCAGGTGCCTGAAGGGAAAGGGCGCAGAGCGCCCAGAAGAGGGAAAAAGCCCCAGGGAATGGAATAGAATTGTTGGAACAGTCATTTTTCCTTTTGGTAATAGAATTAAAAAACATTCTGCTTGTAGAACACACTGAGTTACGTAGTTTGAAATAAAAATGTAATAAATCCTGTTTTAGATGTTTAGACCATATTCAGGGAGAAAACGCATAGGGATTTCTCCTTTTTTGACTATTTATTTTCAGATTTTTTTTTTCCACTCGAAGTACTTTAATCAAAAAATTATATTTTTAACCCAAGACGAATCTTTAAGCACACAAATATATGTGTGAGTTGTGGTATTTTTAATGAAAAAAAAGGATAGACGATTTAATCACTACACATGTAATCAACAGTGACTCAGGAAGAAAGGGAGACTGACTCATGGATCTGGTTCAAGTAGCAGTGCTTGCCAACACTTTTGGGAAGGAATTTCTCTCAGTGCAAACTTAGCTTTTACTTACCCAGGTTTTGTGCTCAGTTTTCATAGGGGGTTTCAAAGATCCACCCCCCTGCCTAGTCTGAAATGCTGCAGTGAACTGCAGACAAAGAAATGGATGTAGTGTGATTCAGTCTGGGTGTGGAGGCAGGCTCAGAGTCACCTGGAGAGTGTGAATTCCTTCTGTCCAAGGAGAGGCTGTGTCCCACACCTGAACTAGAAGCTTTTCCCAAGGCAGCAGTGTCAAGCTCAGTCTGGAGACAAATATTGGAATGCAGCTGCACGTCACTGGGGAGCAAGGTATTCTGTGTCAGACCTACACAATGAATGCAAATAGGTTTTTTAGGATCCAAGTGGGAAAGCATAACAGGCTACAAAAGCCTTAATTTATGATTTGTTCATTTAAAGCTTCAGACCATTAAACCATTAAATCACTATTTTTTATTCTGCTAAGTGCATCTCTATCATCAGAATAAAAAGATTGTTTTAATTCCCCCATATCAAATAAAACATTTTCATTGAGAGCATTTGTGATAACAAATTGGCTGGAATTGGAAAGTGAATTAATGCTGAGCTCTGACGACAGAGCATCTTTGTGATTTGGCTTTCAGTGTCTTGTTTGTGCATGAACAGTTCCATTGTACACATGTTCATCTGTATTCAGATTTCAGTCACTAGGGTTCTACCCCAGGTAAAACTTCCATTGCACTGACAGGGCTCTCCAGATTCATGTCTGTCACACTAACTTGGCCTGTGGAGCTCAAATTATGAGTCTTTAACCATTTTACCCTTTGCCTCCCTGCTAAGGGCCTCCATGACTCAGGCTGTGTCCTAAAATGGGGAGTGGACACAAGCAGATGAGAGAAAATTGCAGGCTTTCCTCCCCTTGGATATTTCAGTGTGTGTTTTTATTTCCAGAAAGACAAAAATGTTAGCATCTGCCTTTGGCAACTGGAGATTTCAAAGAACATTGATCTGGAAACATATTTTGACGTATTCAGTTATGACATTTTTGATTGCACTTAAGCACTGCATTCCTCAAGTGAGCTGGTTCTTCTTCTTTCATCATGAGCCTTCCTCTCCCCAGTATTGCCTGGCCTCCAATTTTCTCTGTGGGGCTGGGAAGCAGCTCTCCCAGGGTGAATAACTGGGATGTGTGTAGCTAGGTAATGGCATGCACAGCTCTGCAGCAAGTTCAAGTTCTTGTGCTAAAAACGTCTGAATTCCCTGATGGAAACATTCTAAGAAAATGCAGTTGAAAATCACTGGTTTTAAAGCAAAATGTGTTGTCCCAACGTGGTTGAAGCAGACCCCAGTACTCAATTTTCTGAGGAAAACTTTGGCATTAGGAAAATGCTTTGAGATGTCATTTTTGGATAAAATAGTGTGTTAATAGTTCAGAAATTACTTCCCTGTCACTACGTGCGTCTGGCAGGGCCCCCCTGTGTCCCCCAGGAGCGCTGCCTTGCTCCTGTAGCGGCTCTTTGCTCATTAATGGGGTCCCAGCATGGGCAGGAGAGGCTGAGGAGCAGCAGGGCTGGGGAGAGGACACCTGGAGCACTGTGCAGCTGGGAAAGGCCTGGAAAGGGCAATCCTGGGATCCTGGCTCCCACACCTTGCTCCCACCCAGGTGAGCAGTTCTGGTCCCTGGGCCTCTCTGCCAGCCCAGCTGGCCTCGCCTTTCCTTGGCACCTTCTGTGCCTGCAGCTGCTCCCCCTTCCCCAGCGCCAGGGCCCCTCCCGTGGCTCTGCCTCCTGCTCTGCCTCTGCCAGAGTCCCCAGGGATGGGGGGATCCTGCAGCAGGCCCTGCAGCTCAGGGCTGGTTCATGGGGTGATTCAGCACGCTGTTCAGTCTGCATTCCACTTGTGTTTGCTTCTCATCTGGTTCTAGTGGCCCTCCTGCTGACCCACGTGGGAATAATTCCCACAACAGTTCTCAAATTCAGCGCCTTAAAATGTTTTCCAACCTAATGCAGAGTGTGAGGCAAATGGATGCTCTTGCTGGGAATTGAAAGAACAATTATGGTTCGTAGTGTGAAAGGGTATTTTCAATGAAACATTTGCTCATTCCATTAGGACACTGTATTATTTTTTTTCTGAGGATTCCATTAATCTGTATTTGTCATTTATACGGACAAGGAATGACTCTGAGAGTGAAGGCTTTTATCTGGTTGTCTATTGATGGAAAATCACCCAGCACAGCACTTCATTTTGCCTCAATATTTTTATTGAACTTGGAGACTCGGTTCAGATTCAGTTCATGAAACGATGACTATTGGGAAGCAGAGAGAGGAATATTATTTTTAAAATGATAAATTGTAGTTTAAATATTTAAGTGTTTTCATAATATTAAATAAAGGGATATATTGATGAGTATTTAATTTTTTTACACCAGATTCTAAAATTTTGGTGACTGAAAAACAGATGTATGCATATTTTTCAAGTACCATAGAAAAGACTTGACTCTGAGTTGAAGGTTTTTTGTTTGGTTTGGGGAGTTTGGATTTGTTGGGTTTTTTCCCTTTAGCAGACCTCTTTTTTCTGCACATGAAAAATCAATCTCATGTAATGCATTGGGCAACTCTCTCTCTGAAGGCTCCCTGCCTTTCACTTTGGGTTATCCTCTGAGCTAAATCCTGCAAGATTATAATTGATTTTAAAATCAGCAGCAGAAGTATTTGATCTTTAGGTGACAAACAGCCCAAGAGGAGCCTTCAGGATCAGTGTTGAACGTCAATGAAATCACATTCATGCTAGGATAGGCAAGTTACAAACATTTAAATCCTGTATTACTATTACTGTAATAGTGACAGTAATAAATGGGAACTCAGCAAAATGAAGCTATTAGTCAACAATGTGTAATGTCATAAACGTGAACAAATGATTACTGAGAGCTCAGGCCCGAATTAAACCCAAGCAAGCTGAAACGAGCAATAGCACTGAGATGGATAAATGAATTTATCCAAGTGGCTGTAATGACACCTTAGAATAAAAGCCAACGTTTTAGCTGATGTGTTTAAAATAATCTGGACATCATCACTCAAAATGGACACCAGCACCTGCATGCACTGCTGCTTGCACCAGGATTTGGGATGCTGGACCCTGTGCTTGGGTGTTCCTCCTCTTGTGGTGCTTTAAAGGATCCATGTAGAGAACTGTCGGGAGCGTCACAATGTTCTGATGGCAACGAGCCACTGGTTTAGTGTCAGGAGCACCTCGGACACTGCTGGTGTCAGGATGGCAAGGCAGCTCCAGCCAAGAGCCAGGCTGAGTGCAGCTGCCCTGGCACAAGGAGCAGAAAGCAGCCTGAAGGCACCTGGGCATGGAAGGGCTGTGGGACCCTGCAGGCTCTTGACACAGCCCCAGAGAAAGCAAGCAGGAAACTGCTGCCGGGAAGGCAGCCTTCCACTGCACCCAGTCTGCTTCCTGAGCCAGGAGAAACACAAATAATGAGAGAAAAAATGTGGTTTCTGGGAAAACAATGACATAAATAGCAGAGCACAGGGTGGTGTGCTGTACTCTTCCATGCAGCTTGTTTGCAAACAACGCAAAACAGTGTTGGGGGATTTTAATGATGACTCCATTGATGCCATAGGAAGCTGCAGTTTTTCTGGTAAGGTCAAGTGTTCCAAATTACACCTTGAACAGCATCAGCAGATGAAGCAGAGAGCACAATGCTGGTTTTTCTGCAGCAAGAGTGCTAAGTGAAAGTACTGGAATAGTCCAGCTATAACATATAAATAGATTAAGAGATACTTAATGCTGAAACAAAAATTCCCAAGTATGCATAAAAATGAATGCTGCCACTTAAGTCATGTGAAGTTTTAGTTATTTCTATATGTTATTTCTAACATATATTTTTGCATATGTTAGAAAATCATGTGTTTTCTGCTTTCTTGAAGGTTTAGAACATCAGATGACTCCTAGCAGATGTGAAATGCTTCTGGAAGCCAAACAGGAGTTCTGTTCATACCCTCTGGACCGCCCTGTTGTAAGTTGCAAATCCTTGTTAAAACAGGGTATATATTATTTCTTTGTAATCTGAGAGCCTCTGAACATCTTGCTTTTTCAGTTTGCCTGGTTTTTTAAGTAAAATTTTTTAAGTAAAAGCATGGGCTACTGAGTTTTGTTTCTTCCCCAAGCTGTACTTAATCAGGACAGATCAGATTTTCAGTTGATTTCATTGTTTTTTCCCCTGGAAGTAGGAAATGGCATGCAGATCTTTCATCTGTGTCCACTTTAAATCAGCAACTCCAAAGATATAAATACAGGTGCACATTCATGGAGAGCCCTCTACTAGTGCTCACAAGATGGTTTTTAAATCTTCCATTAATCTCTGAAATCCAGGCCCGCTCAGCCCTCCCCAAAGCCAGTGGGAGATGTTCTATTGGCTCAAGGAAAGCTGGCTGCAATCGATGGCTTGAAGGTCTGTCTGTCCCCACTCAAGGAAAGGAAAGGACCTTCCATCTGCATTTCTGTGGTGGCTTTCCATCTGTATCTCCAGGTGACACGGGGAGATAGGCACCCAAGCAGACACAAATGGCAAGCCAAAATAAACTAAACAATTCCCATCCCCTTATGGAACATTTTCAAGCCTGAGAGATGTTTCAGAGGGCACTTGGGTGACTTGGAGCCAGCTGGTGCCCCTGCAGCACTCTGCCTTGGCCGTGTTTGCAGTCCTGTTTCCAAGGGCTTTCTGGTTTGGTTTTTTCCCCTTGGTTGTGCTAAAAGCTGCTTGTTGCCTTGACTAATATTTGTTTCCAATTCTGTGTATGTAAAGATCTGACACAAAATTGTCTCAGGATTCAGCATGCAGATGGCTGCTGCACTGCTGTTTAGCAGAGTTCAAACCCTGGGCAAACAGCAGTTTGTTTGGGCTGAATAAGTAATACCTTATTTTGGAGGGCCCAAATAGCCATGTAATTATTTTGAATTAAGAAATTACCATATCATTTCAGGCTCATTACGTGGGTATTTATCCTCAGCAGATTGTGTGCAGGCTGTTACAATAGTGACTGGTGTAACTTTGGTTTGGAAAGGGAAACAGGGTGGTCATGAGAGGAGGAAGGGCCTGTGGTGAGCCTGCAGCCCTTGGAATGGGAATGGCACCCCCGAAGTGTGGAGCTCTGTTTCCAAGTGGGAAAGACCTTTTGTTCTTGCATAGCATTTCAGTGAAGATGCAACCAGCAGTAAAGAGCTGTTTGTTTTTATTTATGTATTTCACACAAGGGAGCCCAGGAGCTTTGGGAGCTGTGACTCAGCTGTTGGCTCGCTGTCAGAGTGCTGCAGGAGCGTAAATAAAAACCAGCCAAGCTGGGTAACAGTGCCTGTGACTTGTGTATTCCTAGCAGGCAACAGTGGTTGTAATTCCCTGAGGAACAGCCTTGACATCAGATGGGATGTCCATGCCTTCAGCACTCTCTAAGAGAGCAGCTAACTGTCCTGTTAATGCTAATTCCCCTCATTTTCTCAGTGTCCGTCGTGGCTGTGCCAGCCTGCACTGCAGTGGTCTTCTCATCCAGGAGAGCCTGACCGTGGCCAAGGGGGTCAGGAAGCTCTGAAGAGCCTGATCCAGGGACACAGGGAGCCCTCAGGCCTCTGTCACCTTCCAGCCCAGCTGCCTCAGACAGGAGTAAGATCCCTTCATGATTATAAATGCTTATTTAATCTCTCTGATCTTCTTGGCACCAGCACACACAAACCTGAGAAATACTTGGTGTGAGGTGGAAATTCACCTTGTTGTGAAAGAATTGCTTCTGAAGTGTTAGTCATTCATGGCATGCCTCTAATTGTATTATACTTAGGGGATCCTAACACAACAGACTTCCAGATTTACCCTGGAGCACTTTATTTGCAGTATTGGGTTACAAAGTATTGGTAATTTGAATAAATGACATGAGTAACTGAAAGCAGACTCTGCCTCTCCCCAGTATGTCTCTTTAAAAAAAAAAAAAAAAAGGAAGAAGAAAACTGTGTTGTTTAAGTAATTAGCAAGATGCTGACATAGTGCAGGAAGTGTGCAGTGGATATTTTGTAGTTTGTGTTTCAGGTGAAATCAAACAAAGCAGATTTCTCTTTAGACAAGGTAAGTTTGTTTTCAGAAGGGACAAATCCTTATTTTTGCAAGGTCAAAGGTAAAAGAGGCAGTGAGAGGAGAAATGTTCATGGAAGTTGTTTCTTTGGGAAGGGGAAAGCCATAACATGGCAGGAGCCCTTGGCTCTGTTGTGCAGCTGTCAGACCCTGGGTCTTAGACTGGAGGAGGGAAAGGCTGTTGGCTGCTCAGCACGAGGAACACCAGAAGAAGGATTGAGGGAGGGCAGTATTTTGCTGGGACACACAACAACAGGAAATGAATAAATGCTACCTTAACTGCTTCCCTGTTTTCTCCTTCACTCCCATGAAGTCACTCCACTCAAGCTGCTCTCCTTAACTTCACAGTTTGCTCCCTGGCACGTGGGCAGGGCTTTGCTGGAAGTCACAGCTCACTTCTTATTCCAGTTCAGTGCATCTCCTGCTTTGGTCTCATCCCTTTAAAAAATTGGCTTAATCTCAGGTAATTAGTTCAGGTCAGTGCCTTCCTTCCACAGATGGTTGGAAATAGGTTCTTGTCCAAAGGCTGGGCTGATGTTAAAGAGCTGAACATTGACCAACTCATCTAAATACGAGCAGATGAGGAAAGCACAGCCACACATCTCAGACTGGTTTGCAGAGAAGTCAGTCAGTGACAGATCACCCCACACATGTGGGTGTTACCCTTCTTGTTGGAGAATTTACCTGTAAAATAAAATCTGCCTTTACTCCAATACCTCAAACCACTCCTGGTATTTTCTTCCTGTTCCAAATCCCTGCTTGTCACTGCTGGGAAGGAGAAGCATTCTTTCAGTGTCCTTTTCTCACCCCTGACATTTTACAGTTCTCTTAGAAAAGGTACAGATGTGCACTTTGACAGTGACCCTTCACAGTATCTATCAATAGATGGCAGTAGCTGAGTCTCCTTGGAAACAACATCCCTGGAAAAATGTCATCATTGGCTTTTCTGTAAGACAAAAACAGATGCCCTTTTTATGGGTTAAAAAGAGTGCAAGTGATTTCATAAATCAGGGTCAAAGGACAATTTCCCTTTTTCATTCTCAGAAGTATTGATGTCCAAAGTTGCTTAGAACAGCACCAGGTTTGCTTGAAGCCATACACTGAAATACTCCACGGGTTCAAAACTGGGATCAGAAGCAAGGATCAGTTCAAGTCTGTGACTCTTTCATTGGAACCTGGTTGGAGACTTGCTCCTGATGACCTGGCCGTCATATTCACCTCCAAACAGATTATCCAAACCTGCACTGTAATTTAGAGTCAGGGACTCCTGCATCCCTGCTTGACCTGGGGGTTTCCCCAAAAGTTTTCCTAATGCCACTGCAAATATTTTACTGCAGCCTTGTAAATGCAACCTAATTTAATTTGTTCATAGTATCCTGTATTTGATCATGTCTGTCTTAGTATCTTCAGCTTATATGGAAACAACATTTCAGAATACTCTGTAAGCACCATTGTTTGAATGGAGTAAGTCCAAAAAGCTGGTCTGTGAAATCAGTAACTCAAGGACTTGGTTATTTCCTATAGAAGGCATTAAACTAAAGAAATTTGTAATTGGAAGTTATTTCAAGAGGTCATTGAATCCTTCAGTTCCTTTCAGTGAGGCAGAACCAAGAACGTGCACATCTGATCCCCACGTGCTGACCAAAAGCAATGATGTTGCCTGGCCAGTGGAAAAGGGAATTGTCTGACAACAGCAAAGGTTTTCCATGACCCCAAGCCCCAGCCTCCTTCAGTGGCAATTTATTCTTCTCCTTGCAGGTCTCCTTCTTATTTTCCTGTTGTTGTATTGCTGGAGAAGTTTTGACTAGACCAAAATCTGTTTGCGTGTATGTATTATACATTTTAAATGAAAACTCATTTTGAAACATCACATAGATTTTTAGATCCCTTGGATGTTTCTCATCAGAAGCAAAATGCCACTGAAATTAGCATAAACCAGTAAATTAAGGCCTATGGCTGCTGATGTATCAAAACTTCTTGAAGGGGAAACCAGAGCCCTCTGGCAGAACATTTCTGAGCACTTTGTCATCTGGATTCCTGGGTTTATGGGAATATTTTGTGCTTATTTGTAAGCACAGTTTTTGAAATCTTGCTTGTGATTATTCAAATTCTTTTCTTTATAATTCAAAGTTTTCCAGCTTCTCCCTTTCTGCAAGTGTTTATGTGATGCTCCAGTGAGAAACACTCAGAACTGATACATCTTGTGACACCTGATCTGTGAGCAGTCAGGGGAAGTGCTCTGCCTGCTGATGGGAGAGCCAGTATTGTCACTTCTCTAGCTGAGTTCAGAGCATGGCAAAATGCTGGAAGCTCTCACTCAGTGTTGTCTAAGTCCTGTGAGCCTGGAATTAGCAGAGGGATGTTGCAGCCCAAGAGAACCCATTTTTCCATGAGATTTAAAGAGCATTTTCCCTGGCTAGAAACGCGTTAGGGTAATTATTTCTGTGTGCTGCTATGAAATGGCTGCTGGATCCTTCTCCAGTGGTCAGTTAAAAACCTGTTGGTATTACTGATTCAGGCTCTGGAAGTAGGAAGCATTGCCAGACCCCACTGGGTTACAGCCTGCCCCCACCCAGAGCTCCAGGATAACTCCAGCTTCCCAAAATCCCAGTTTAATGCAAGTCTAGGACAGGCACCACCAAGGGACAGAGGCAAGAAGGTGAGGAAGGGATCCCTGCTGGTGGGTCTGGTTGGTGTTATCCAACAGAATCCGTGAAATGCAAGAGACTTTGGCTGGGTTTACTGATAAGATCTGCAGGAGGCAACACTGACAGCACTTCCCTGGAGGAAGGAGGTTCAAGAGCCTGTGCTCTTTCCCCCCAGGCTCCAGGAAAGCCAGAATGCCCCTGTCTATGCAGAGATCCTGCACTCCTCATCCTGGTCCCTCTGTCTTTCCCAAGACAAAGCTGGCAGTGTAGATGGCTTCGTGCCTCTGCATGCAACTGAGAGATGTGGTTTTAGTCCAAAAGGGAATTTTACTTGCACAGCTGCAAGATTACACAGTGCACTCATTTTGGCTGAGATAGATTTTTAATGAGGAAGAAGCACCTTAAGTAGATGGGTAAAGAGTGTTATCCATCATCTTCCCCAAATCAGGATCCATGATTTCCCTCAGACATCTGTCAGCCACACAGCAGTTCATTTTCCTGAGTCAAGTGCTGGAGACAGCTAAAGAACAACAGCATTGCTCACAGAAAATTAAGCACCCACTGGGCAAATAATATCACTATTTTCAGCAGCACCGAAGTCTGAAATTGCTCCAGCTGTTTCCAGAGGTGTGTTCCTGTGCCCCTTCCTCTGCTGACAAGGTGGCACAGGCCAGGGTTTGTATTCCCAGATCAAAGAGGGGTTTGAAGTGGGCACGGGTGTTTTTCTCAGCTCTTGGAAAGCCCAAAGCTTGGATATTATCTTCCCTGAAATCACATTCAGCCTGTTCGAGTCCAAGGGCAGAAGTGAAAGGATTTAGCTTAATAAGATTCATCTTTATCTGCTTAAGGTATCTCTCTAGAGCAGAGCCCAAGTCTGTAAGCTGCACCCAGAACTCCATTCCCATTTTTCAGAGCAGTGTGCAAGTTTGTGCTCAAAGATCTGCTGTGAGGAATTAAGCAGGATTTTTCTTTCCACAGCCTTTTTATATAAGTAAGAAAATCTGTCCTACTTACTTAATATAAAGAGAAAAAAGCTCCAAGCTGCTAGAGGAGAAGGTGGATTCCCAAGGATTAAAAAACCCCAAACACACTTCATAATGGCTGAGCTTTAAAGAAAATTGTCTGCTCCTTTTTTCCAAGATAACTGGTTTTTTCAGTAACAAGGTTTTAGGAACCTTTTCCTATAGTAAGAAATTCTCATCCATGGCTGGAACCTTTCTCAAAGATGCATATTGCACTATCCTGGTCTAAATTTCTTTGTTATTTCCAGTAAAAACAGAGTTTCCTTTCATCAGATGGACAGTATTAATTGTACAGACTAAGACTTGGGGATGCAATGTTACATGCAGGTGCTCAGAAATAAAAACCTACCATTTTGTGGGCAGAAAAACACATCTCTGAGTTGCATGCAGAGGCACAAAGCATCTACACTGCCAGCTTTGTCTTGGGCAAGACTTGGGCAAGACAGAGGGACCAGGATGAGGATGGGGGTGCTGGTGCAGACACAGCAACAATCACGTTGTACCTTTTATAAACATTTAGTTAGCTGTGACAAATCCCAGCCAGAAGAAATGACAATCTGGTTCTCTCTTTTCTTTGGTCACTTCACCCCTAGAGAATTAAACAGAGGAAGGAAAGGGGGTAAACTCCTAATACCAAGAGTTCTCTTTGCTTGCTCTCGTTTGTTTCCCATCCTGCTGTTCCTGTGGCTCCAGAGCTGCAGATGTTGGTTGCACTGTGGAGCTCCTGAAGGCACCGTGTAGGTTTGTGCCCCAGACCGTCACTTAGGGTCGACGATGGGTTGGTAGTTCAGACGATTTAACTTAAGCTGATTTTTCCCTCTTCCTAATTATTTTTCCTTCCACTAGAGTGGAGTCAAGTTTAAAAAAAAATTAGAAATAGTATAAAAATGTAGAAGAAGCAGATATTACCTGGTTGTAAAATAAGAAGAGGAATTGGAGGGAGTCTGCAGAAGTTTCACAGCCTCTGTTTGGTGGGGATTATTGGGATGATGAATAAATGCTGTGAGTTTATTTCATAGTCTTGCAGTCTCCTATCAAACTCATTCGGATTTGCAAACTTTCACTGTACTTTGGCAGCAGTGCTTGATATTTTTCTCAGATGCCTTTCCACAGCAGCATTATTTAAGTATTTCCTTACCCTCACTCACGAGTGGTCATTAGGACAAAAATCTTAACAGGGTCTGTTGGGTTTGGCCTGATCCACGTGGTGCATTATTGGGTTCCAGCCAAAGGATGAAAAACAGCCGTTCCTGTACCCTCATTTCTGTTAAACCCCTGAGTACTGGCTTGGTCTCTGTCTTCCTTCTCAGGACGAAATGGGCCCCAGGACCTGTCCCTGCTCTCCGTGGGTCCTTCTGCACCAGCAAACTCCAGAGGGCGCCTGAGTCCGGAGATCTGGAGTGCGATCAGCTCTTTGTAAGGTGAGATCTCCTTTGCTCTCACTTCCCAGAAGTCCTTGGAAAGGAGGCAGCAAATCCAAGTCTGCTTCAAGCCTGGTGTGGGGAGAGGGTCCTGATCAGTCAGGTGCTGCTGTCTCCTTTATCTTCTCTAGAATAAATTAGCTCAGAGATGACTTCCAGCAGTGCTTTTACCCATTTTAGCAGGACAGGTGATGGGAATATGGATTATTTACTAAGGCTTTCTCCAGCTCAGTGTTTGCCCTGTCCCCAGACTGACCTGCTGTCATGTTTAGTAACATCAACATGCTTATTTTGCCTTCTGAAAATACACTTTTTTTATAACTACAAATTGCCAGAGGTCCTGTTTTAGTAGAGAGAGAGTTTTGCTGTAGTGCAAGTTGTGTGCTGGAGTTCCAGAGGCTGTGGAAGCAGTTCTAATATTATTGTTTCAATCCAAATAAATATGGTAAAGACATACAGAAACCCATTAGCCAAGAACTTGAGAACACATTCCTGTACATGCTTTCTGCTAGAGCCATGACATTGCAGCAAATCTAAAAAATCCTAACAAATGATAATTTTAGGTTGTGATTAGTTCAAGTATCAGAAGAAACCTGTGGCTTTTCAGCCCTTGATTAAACCAGAGGTGCTTCTTTGTTTCCCCTCCTCCCTGTGTTTGGCTTTTATCCAGGATGGCAAGGCTGGAATGCTTCAGGGCTGTGCTGTGTCTGGGGAATGGCTGTGACCTGGCACCCTGGGGCTGATGCCAGCCCGTGGTTTGCTGGGAATGAGCTCAGAGCTCCTGCTGGGACTGGGAATCACAGACTGGAACTGAGCTGATTGGCCATTCCTGGGTTTAGTCCTGTCAGCTTCGGGGAGCCTCCTGCCAAGTGCTTGCTTTTAGTGCATTTTGGAGCACTCAAGGAGCACGAGGAGAGCTCTGTTTCCACACAGCACCCCTTGTACGTTCTTTCAGGCAGGGAGGGATCTGTCTTCTCTTTCAGCTTTGAAACTCTGATATGTAAGAGGAACTACGTTTCTTTTCTCAGGCTGCAAGAGTAAATAATGTGTATTACATCTACCCACTGTTTATGCAGTTTCATGATAGGATTTTCTTGATTTGCCAGTGCACTTAAAAATAATTATTTCTGAGATTATTAAAAAAAAAAAAAAAGAAGCAAAGCATATTGGAAGAATTTTTGGGGCACAAGTTCTCTCCTTTGTGCTTCAGGTATGGACACTTCTGGAGCTTCCTCTCACATGGAACCTTCCCAGACTTGTATTTGGTTTGTGGTTAGTTTTGTTCTTTTTTATTCCTTTTCTGTTTCAAACTCATGTAAAGCCCAGGCTAATTCAGAGTGTAATATAACTGAGGATTTTGCTTATTCATAACAATTTATTAAGCTGTGCAAAGATAGTGCTGTTTTAAAAGTTTTTAGATAGAATCTGTTCTCTTCTACAAGAGCAGAAAATGCAAATGGCTCCGCTGTTCAGCTGTATCTGCTTAGACTTGCTAAATCATAAGGAGTCATGGTGCAAAACATTGCAGCAACACTCTAAATTTATGGAACAGTGATGCTGGATGACAATGGAATTGCAAAGGAAGTGCTGAGTACACCAAGAATTAATACCTCGAGGGTCCATTTTGTATGGTGATGATGATAAGTATCACTCTGTGTGTGAACAGAATCCCCTCTGAACAGCAGTTTACTAAATGTGCTGGAGATTATTGAACAAAATACAAGTTGAGGTCACGTTTGGGTTCTCATTGGGCAAACCACTGTCCTTTTCTTCTCAATCCCAGCTAAAATTGCAGAGTTGCAGGGGCACTCGGGTTCTGTGCACACCAACGGGAGGCTGGGACCTGTGCTCAGAGCAGTGCAGAGCTGTGCACAGGAAAATCAGCAGGTCACCATGTGCTTCTCTTAGCTCTGGGAACAAGTGTGTTATTTGTCCTCAGGAGCTCTTTGTTAAACACTGAGTCACTGAGCAAACGCCCCAGAAATGGCTCCTACGATCAGCTGTATCTGCTTAGACTTGCTAAATCATAAGGAGTCATGGTGCAAAACATTGCAGCAACACTCTAAATTTATGGAACAGTGATGCTGGATGACAATGGAATTGCAAAGGAAGTGCTGAGTACACCAAGAATTAATACCTCGAGGGTCCATTTTGTATGGTGATGATGATAAGTATCACTCTGTGTGTGAACAGAATCCCCTCTGAACAGCAGTTTACTAAATGTGCTGGAGATTATTGAACAAAATACAAGTTGAGGTCACGTTTGGGTTCTCATTGGGCAAACCACTGTCCTTTTCTTCTCAATCCCAGCTAAAATTGCAGAGTTGCAGGGGCACTCGGGTTCTGTGCACACCAACGGGAGGCTGGGACCTGTGCTCAGAGCAGTGCAGAGCTGTGCACAGGAAAATCAGCAGGTCACCATGTGCTTCTCTTAGCTCTGGGAACAAGTGTGTTATTTGTCCTCAGGAGCTCTTTGTTAAACACTGAGTCACTGAGCAAACGCCCCAGAGGTGGCAGTGCCACTGAGGGCCACTCAGGGATGGACAGTGCAGCACTGTGGACACTCACTGACACGTGAGGGGGGGAAAGAGTGAGGGGGATTTACAATATTCCCTTCAAACAGAAGGTTCACGACCTCTGCTTTAGAATCCATTTGTTATATTACATACCCATTTCATTTTAAGTAACAAATGAGTTGTGACCATTTATTTTTAGCAGTGAATCACACTTCTGGGCACACTTAGCCAGAGCTCATCTGTGGTGTGTCCAGCAATCTGTGTGCAGCTCTTTGCATCAGAGGAGAAATGTACAACTCAATCACTTGTAGCTACAGCTGTATACCAGGAGGGCTCTTTGATCCCAAAGCTGAAGAAACCACACTGACTTTATTTGTTTATTATTTCCACTTAACAGTCTCATGCAAAATGCAAGCGTTTATTTTAGCAGCAATCATAAAAATGAATTATTTGTTTCTAGACATAGTCTTTGCTAATTTGTGCCACAGTAAATTTTTCTTTAAGTCAGTTTGGTGTCTTTAGCCACAGCTCCTCACAGGCATTTCCACAGAGCTGGGAAAGCAGCAGCAGCAGCAGAGCTGCTGGGGTTGTGCAGTGGAGCTTGAGTCATTAGGCAACACTTGTGGTTCAAGTGCAGCTCACTCCAAGTGCAAGGGAAGGATGGAGAGGGTCACTAACTCCTGGGTGTGTTCAGCTGGGAATGTCATGCCTCACTTCTGCCCTCTCTGATGTGGAATTTCTCCTGCCTGCGTAAGGACATTAATGAGACCAACCCCTGCAAGTTTCAAGGTTTGAATTTTCCCCCCAGCCTGCTGTTAATGATGTGACAGTTTGTTGCTGCAGGAGAGGGAGAGAATCTGCATCTGTGGTGGCCAAAGGTCAGAGGCCTGGGCTGCCTGGGCTGCTGTGCTCATCACACCCGGGAGCACAGAGGGCTGTGGTGTCTCAGTGTAAGAGTGGCCTCACGAAAGAGAAGTATTGGAAATAACAATGGTTTGAAGCAGCATGTTACTAACCCCCAGTTCTCAATTTTGAAAACCCACAAAACTCTCAAGCCCTTGAGTACTTAATGATGGCTGAACAAACGTGGAGTGACCCAAGGAAGATGGAAAGTCACAGAAGTTAGTGCTCCCAAAATGCAGCAGAGCTCAGTAGCCCTTAAAAGCAGTTAAAGAGCTTTTACCATCTGTTAAGTAATTGCCTATCATCACTGGTTATTAGAAGTAGGAAATGATGTAAAGGGCCCAAACATGAGACAAAAACAACAGCCAGCTTCTTGTGGGTTTCTTGAACCAGGTCATAAAAACGTGGTTATTAATACTGAAGTAGAAAGGACAAACATTTACAGACAATGTTGTAGCTGCTCTGCTTCAAAAAGAAAAGCATTACATTTTTCCTAACAGTAAATATTTAGCTCAAGTCTTGCACTTGTTACCAGTATGAAATGAAATTGATTGTAATATTCATCTCCAAAAAACAACATAAAGTTTAAGGGTTCTAAATTCAGTGCATTATAGCTGAGCTAAAACCAATTATGGAAAACCCAATTTGAGGATCAGGACTTGGAACAGATTAAAACCAAGTAACCAAAAAGCCCCAAAGCTGTGTGTGCTTTTAAGCTGCATGATTTTACATGCAGACATGCACACATTTTTACTTATATATCAGTATGGGCTTTCACAGCCCTAGTTCTAATTTCTTTTTTCCTGCTTCTTAGTCAAAACAGGTTCCCTAAAATGCATTTCTTTCAAGGTATGAGCTGCATCTCTTTAAACATTCTGCTGGAATTTCAGTCTGTAGGTCTGAGGTTGCACAGGGATCCTCGGGTACGTACTTGGCTATTTTTTAGTCTTGTTTCCTTCAGCAGGTGGATCCATCTCACTGCAGTTCATAATGCCCATCAGAGCCACACACCCGACCTGCCCTGGCTGTGAGCTTGGGGACAGCAGCGGGAGAGACTGCTGAGACCCAGCAGTGCCCAGGCACAAAGTGGCACACAAAGTGGCACAAACAGAACAGAAATACAGGAAACTGCAGGAGCCATCCAGAAATCAAAGAGAAAGTCATGTCCAAGCTGTCCAGGCTGACCCTCAGGGGTGGCTGCAATAACAAAATGACAGTGTGAGAAGTGGAGAAATCTTGTAAAGAAAAAAATGAGGACTCAGGCAGCTGCTGTGGCAGATGATGGAGAAAATGTCCAATAAATACCAAAAAGGGGGAATTAGGATGGCAAAAGCAGGGCCACTGGGGTAAGAGCAGGCAGGGTGAGCTGTGCAGTGGCAGAAAGGTGAGAAGAGGAACAGAAGCTGCTGCTGCTCCAGGCTCCTTTGCAGCAGCTCAGCACTGGCCGTGGTGGGAGCCCTGGGCACTGCCCTCCCCCAGAGCCCTGCAGGAGCCTCTGCCTGGGGCTGGGGCTCTGTGCCTGCTCTGGGCCTTGGGGACTGCAGTGTCTGCCCGTCTGGGTAAGGCCTTCTGTCTTTCTGGGGGCTCTTGGCAAAACTGGTGAATAATATTGAAGGATTTCATTTTATTAGAGTCTTTTTTCCCAGTGCAACTTTTTTATATGAAAAGTGTGCTCATATAAAATGTGCCACATATTTAAAGCAAAACCAATTTTATTTTGGTTTTGCCTGCTGCAAGTCTAAACATTGAGGTAAAAAACAGAAGCATTGGGTTTGTGTTGCCAAAATCTTACTCATAGAGTACTTTATCCCATTATTTTTTCCATCTGTTTTGTCTCTTAGAGATTATTGCAGCAGCTTAAGAGTTTGATTTATTTCCACCAAGGCGTAGGAAGAGAAGGTGCAGAGAGACAGAACTGCTTAAAACCTCAGTCTTAACTGCTGAAATATTCTGTTTATGAAAATACTTTCTGAATTGATGTTCAAAATCCTCTGCCTGATTTGCTGAATGAGGAGGAAGGGGGAGCAGGGGAATTTTCTCTGTCGGGTCTCCACAAGTACAGCTGTGTTGAATATTGAAATCTGGCATTTGCAGTCAGTGCATATTGTGATATGCTTTTTTCAGGGAGCAACAGTCTGTGAGAGATTATGATTGCCTTTTTATTAGAGGAAAAACAAAATATCAAGCAAGCACTGAAATATATTTTCATGTAAGTTGATGTTATTTGCTGTTTTAATCAAAAGCTGTTTGTGAGAGCCTCTGCCCTTTGTTGCTTTAGAGCCCAGCAGCAATTTGGGTGGGTGTGTGAAGGACAGCGTGATGCCTGGGTGGTGGTGGTGGCCGAGGAGCCTACAACAAAGACAACATTTGCCAAAGTGAGCGCCTTTTAGTCAGTGCTCTGGCACCCAACCAAAAGCTGGGCTGCACAGCCTTGAGTGCCCAAGGCCCTGTTGTTGAAGCAGCTCCGTTCTGCAGAAGTCTGTGTCGGCGTGTGCAGCTCCAGCTGCTCTCAGCCTCGCCCTGCACCTGAGCCGGGTGTGAGTCCATAAAGAACAGGGTCCTGCTGGCACAGAGCCCAGGCCTGGCAGCTGATGGATGCACTGCAGGAGGAGCCGGCCAGCCTCGAGCCAGAGCCTCACCCCTCCGTATTTCAGTGCCCAGGAGGGTCTCTCCCCACTCCGACTTTACGACTCTTTCTCTCAGGCTGCAGTGTACCACAGATCAGTGCAGGTGTTGGGCCACAGCAGGAAATCAGCTACTGGTGCAGGGGTACTGTGAAATAAGCAGAAATGCAGCATGCCTAAAAGGGAAAGGGAGCTCAGGAGCTACGTGTCACCAATTCTGTACACCCCAAGTCCCTCTGATGTGAAAAAATGGGCAAAAATAATTAGGTTTTAGGTTTGGGTTATTTGGGGTTTCATTCTAGAAAACCAGAGTCGGCTACCTGAGCAGTTGTTGAGGAGAGCACTGTAACCAGGGCTTCTCAATGGTGTTTGAAGGTGAGAAAATGACTATGAACTATGGGGTGAGTGAATCTGTGTATCAGAACCAGCACCAAACCCCTTGATGCATTCTCTGTAAGCTGGAAATGTGAGCTCTCAGAATGTTGAAAGCAGTGACAAAGAAGGTGTGACAGTTAAAAGGCAAATATCGAAAATCAAGTAAAATAAATCTTTGAACAAGCTGAACTCTAAATATTTAAAACTCACCAAAAGTGTAAGAAGTGAAGCAGAAATAATTGTTGGTGCTAATATCTAAAAGCTATGAAATGCCTGCACGTGTCCAGGCACCATTTATTTCCCAAGATGTCAGATTTCACACTGACAGAAAATTGCCACCCCCAGTCTGGTATTTTTGGAACTGCTCAGTGTCCAATCAGTTAGGGACAGTAGTTCACAACTGCAAGCCTGGTGCCTGGAAATGAAATAAATGGGAGTGCTCCTGCTGGGGGCTGGGGCAGGATGGTGCTGGGAGGTGGTGGCACTTGGGGTGCCCAGCAGCTGCCCATTGACCCATCCAGTGAGCTGTTCCCAGCCCTGGGACTGTTCCCTTCTGTCCCTGCTAGCAGGGTTTGGAGGGGTCAGTGGGAGCACAGGAGCCCAAACAGTCAGTGCTCCCCTGGATTTTAACCCACAGGCACAACGGCCTTTAACTCTAAAAATCTGTAAATATTGCTACAAGCCTGCTTTTGTAACATTCCTTTACTTTTTTGTGCTCCCTGGAGAAGCTTTTTTTTAAATATTGCAGAAGCTGGACGAGAGCATTGGGCTGCGATGATGCTGTAGCCAGCAGTGGGGATGGGTGGAGGAACGAGGGAGAGCAGCAGAGCTCTGTGACAGCAGGAGTGAAAGCACAGGCAGGGAGCCACACTGCAGTCCTGATCCACCAGGAACAGCCTGGAACCAGCAGCTGCCCCGGGCAGGCTCCAGGGCTGCCACCCCTGGAGGGACAGAGCCCAGAGCCACAGGGCTCAGCTTTGGAGGGTGAGCTGGGGCAGTCCTGCTGGGTTTCTGGGGGGGGAGAGCTGGGCAAGCAGGGCCCGAACTTTCAGAGTTTGCTGTTGCTGTGGTGCTTTTCTGTCGAGCCAGTGAGGTGAAGCAGCGCCGGCAGGATCAGGTACAGGTATCCCTGAGAGGGCATCCAGGGCCAGGGAGGAGGTGGCACAGGTGTAAAGAGCCTGTGAAAGGCTCTTTATACCTGTGCCAGGGAAAGGCTGTGGGATATGATCTGCACCACCCAGAGCCCCTTCACTCTGGCAGCCTTGGCTTCTGTGGCACAAGATAGAGATAAGCAGCAAAAGCTGCTCAAGGAGCAGCTCCCTGTGCATGTTCCAGAGGCAGCAGAGGGATTCATCCTGGCAGTGGTTCCCTTGTATCTGTTCCAGGGGGTGATGGGCACTGAGCAATGGAGCTGCTCCTTTCCACTGCGCTGCGGAGGGAGTGGAGCCTGTGTGTTCCTTCCCAGTGCATCATTTCCAGCCCCAGGAGTGATAAAACAGCTCGGTGGCACCACACACACACCCCTAACACCTGATGAACTCAGGCTTCCCAGAGCCTGCACTGCCAAAGGGAAGGGCTGCAAGTGTCAGGGTTTCCCTGAGAGCAGCACAAACGTGTCCCCTCCCGCCTGCCTGGGATCAACAGCCTTTCCTGGAGTGCAGAGCTGAGCCCTTTCCTGGGGCCTTTTCGTGTCACAGTCTGCAGAGAATGAGGGAGGCTTTTCCCTGCCTCGCTGAGTGTGCTGCTTTAGTACTTGTGTGTAGCTTAGCTAAGGCAGAGAGAGCTCCTTCATTCACAACAGCACTCAAATTGTTGGGCTACTCAAGGAAAAGTATTTCTCAGTCACTCCTTTGGAATCTGCTGTATTTGACATGGAAGTGCTAAACATGAGTGGAGTGAGCGGGAGAGAATAAAGAGCTTTGATTTCTCAAGGCTGGTGATGAATGGTGGTGGTGATGGGAACTCTGGGCTAATTGTATCTCTTTTTCTTCCCTTCCCTTTCTTTCTCTCATCCCATAATTGAACAAGCTGCTAAAGGAACCCTAGGATTAAATATTGAACAGAGTGGTTCCTGAGTGAGTGTCACAGCTGATGCACCAGAGAGCTGAGCTGGTTCTTTGTACACTTGTGGTGTTGAGAGAATGCTCTTGACACAGCTTTGCCTCTCGTGCCTGCTACGCAGAGCTCTCAGCAGCAGGAGGAAGGATGGAGAGGCTCTGTGCCTGTGCACCGAGCTGGTAACCCTTCCTGGGTTGGACAGATCCTCTCTGAGGAGAGAGGGAAGCTGCTGAGTTCCCTCTGCAGAGGGGGATCCCAAGGAACAGGCAGCCTTGCCTACGGAATTCACTACTTAAAGCTGATGTTCCACCAACAAAGACTAAGAAAGGAAAAGACACATAATAAGTAATCTGAAGAGACAGCCATGCTGTGCTGACAGCCTTTAGAAGTAATTACATAAAAAGTGTGAGCTTCTGTGCAGAGTTAGGGTCCCTGAATGGATTAATTAAATACAAAGATGCATTTTCTGTCAGAGGTTTATCCCATGTAAAACCAAAATGCAATCAGATTCAGCTTTTAGATGGAAACTGACTGTGCACCAATAAACATTTTTCCTTTTTTAACTTCACAGAATGAGTGAAAGAAGGCAGAGAACAAACTCTGCCAGTTCCCCTCGCTGTCATCAACACTGAAGTACTTTGCTGAAGCAAAATGTTAAGAAGCTGGGACTGGGCATTTAAACACTCAAAAGTTACTGAATTTTCTGCCCAAGTTGATGGTGAGTAACCATTCCCAGATTCCTGCAGGATGTGAAGTGTCTGAGCAGGGGAAGGAGCAGGACAGCTGAGGAGCTTCAGTCACTGCCTGTGTTGCTTCAGCTCTTGCCAGGGAAGGCGTTTGGCTCCTCAGAGTAGTTTGTATGTAAATCAGGCGAGGTTATTTGTGTTTCAGAGTTACTTAGAAGTCAAACAACCTTCTAGAAGGAAATTTTATTCTCATCAACACATGCATTCCACCTTCCCCCCAAAGGGGAAGCAATTAGAACAGCAAGGAGAGTATTCCCAAACAGCATTGCTTAACAAGCAGGTTTGAAGGGTTTGCTTGCCTTTTTTTTAATCCAATAATAATACTGACTTGATGTCTCTTTTGTCTTTGTATTTCACTGCCTCTTGCTTAGATCACAGACAATCATGCTCAAACAAACAAATCTTCTGTTTTGTACCAGTTCATTGGAATGTTGCTAATACATTTTTTTTCTTGTTGCATAGAGGGAAAAGATGCAGAAGATAATTCTGGTGTCTCACATGTTCTCCAAAGCTCAATAAGAGATGGAAAAACTTCAGAAGGACAAATCTAAAATGGTAAGCATTGCTTAGCAGGACCTTCCCTAGCTCATATTCTGGGTGTTTGTAGGCAATCCAATCTGATGACACTTTCAAGGTGGGGGCTGGCAGTTATCCAGCCAGAAATGCTGGATTTTGTTAGTGAGACCATGTTCTGTATGGAGACAGCAATGCCTGGGTGAAATTCCATGGCTCATGCTATGCAGGAAGGCAGGAGAGCAGGTCTTAGGGGTTCACTAAGCTCTTGAGGTGCAGTTTTGGGGAACTGTCAGTCAGACTGGGAGTCAGGCTCCCAGAGGATGAGAAGCACACAAATATTTGTCTTTTTTTATTCTTTCTTCTCCTAACGTGCAATTGAGCATCATGTGAAAGATCTCTTGCAGACCATGAATCTTATTCTCCAGGGCAGCTGTGGTTGTCTCTCTTCAGTTTTCTCTTTATACTCTTGGAGCTCTTTTGTGTAAGAGGTGAGCACATTGAGCTAACAGGGGTGCTTAGGAAGGGGATTAACTTCTATCCATGATGGATATTCCAGTGAAGTACCACCTCTGAGAAGAGGAGAAAGGAAGAGAGTCAAGGGAGCTTGCACTATACACAAAAATATTCTCCGTAGATGTAATCCAAGTATAAAAATACTGTCTGCCTTGCCTTTAGAGGTGGTTTGAAAAATTACTGGCTAAATTAGAAGAGTCACACCTGGAATTTCAGTTGAGATTTTCAGAGGAATTCTTATCAAATGTCTTCCTGTGATGTGGGATGACGGTGTGAGAATAAATGAATTCATCATCACATGAGCATCACGGAGGTCACGCTGTCCATGGCTTCACCATCACCTTTTCCCTGCAGCTCCCCCCTGACATGCTGTAGCCCAATGCTCTCTTTTCTCATCACTGGGGTGCAGAGGATCAGTGCCCAGCTCTGCAGGATTGCCTTGGAGATGCCTCCTTTTGGCTTTTGTGCCTTGTTCCATGGGGAGCCTCTCAACAGAGTGGGTTTAACTTGGTCAGTCTGTTTGTCTGTCACTGTTACTAACGTGCTCAAACTTGGATAATTTCATTTCTGTCCTTGTGAAAACAGGTTTGTTTTTCAGACCTTTTCCCCCTTGAGACCACAATGATGTAAATGCTGACAGTGCTCTGTGCATTTATGCATACACGTGTCCCAGAGCCTGGAAGCACAATTTCCCATCAACATTTCCAGGCTGGGAACAAAAGCAGGTTTTCACATGAAAAGCACCTTGTTACCTTTGCAAGAGAGCTCTGTGTGAGCTGGGTGTGCTCAGGCAAGTGCACTTCATTAGGTAATTCTGCTCTCAGCTGTGTGCTCACAAACCATTCCCATTTAACCTCGGAGAAGGATGTGCGTGTGTGAAGTCAATGAGCTCTCACAGCCCTGGGAGTCATCCTCTTGGAAACTGTTAACAGCTGCAATAATGATGTTTTTAAAGCTGCTTCCCGAGGTTAACAGCTGAAGGCCATTGGAGATCCCTGCTCCAGTTTCCAGCATGTCGTGGTTAAAGCAGAGGTGTGGTGTCCAGCCCGTGCAGAGATGTGTGCCAGCCACAGCAGCCAGGGCTGTCAAGGTTGTCAGGGGCTGAGAGGCACCACAGGTACCCAGGGCAGGTGAGTTTGTGCTCAGAACAGCAAACAATGGACAGCAGCAACCTCCTTGTTCCTCCTCTCTGCCACAGGGGTGATCCTCTGAGCTTCCCTCCCAGCCTGGTGCTCCATGGAGCTGGGCTGGGCTGAGGGATTACAGCAAACTGTAGGGAGCTTCCAGAGCAAGGAGAGAAAGGCAGCAGGTGGGAGGTGTGTGCAGAGCATGGCTTTGGCTGGTGGCACTGGAACCAGGGTCACTGCTGCCTGGTGGCCAGCCAGTGCCAGAGCCTCTGCTTTTATCTGCGTGTCTGGTGGCACTGGGGACCCAACTGCAGTGCCAGTGATTTGCTTTGGTCTGGTTAAAAGATGCCTGAAGGCTCAAGAACACCCAGTTCCAGTGAGTTTTAAAACTGTAACTATCTTTAGCCTGCTGAAAATAAGTTCTTACTTGGAAAATTCAGAGATATTGTCATCCCACAGAACAAAAAGCATAAAAGCATAGAAAGTCCAACCCGATATTCCTCATTTTATCCTGTGGGAGTTACTCTTGATCATGCAAGACCCCACACATTATTCCTATGGATGCGTGTGCTGACAGTCTCCTTTGTAATGTGGCTGCTGTTACAAATCTCCTCTTTTTAATAATGACCTGCTTTTATTCAGAAATAGTTGGGCTGCAGCAGCCCAGTCTATTTGAGATAACAAAGGCTGAGCTTTTTAAAGCTGAACTGTTTGAATGCTTTTGAAATCCTTCTTTTTAAAAGAGAAATCTGATATTCTCCAGCACTGTAGGCTGTACATTTGCTATAACAAACCACATGCTGCTGATGTGCTGGGGTTTTTGACTTTTTATTTTTCATAAAATGTTTTCCAAATAAATGGCAAAATTCCCCATGGGCACAAGGGTATCAACAGCAGTGCTAAACATCTGCTTTGTCTCTGTAGGCTGCACCGTGTGGAAGCCAGAATATCTGGTTCAGTGCTGTGCCTGTCTCCCAGTTCTACTCAAATATCAGCTTTTCTTGGAGAACATTTGGTAAAAGCTCCCTTCATTGCTTTAAGCCAATTCCCATGAGGATGTTACTGCTTCAGATCCATGTGAAATTATTCAGATTAGAGAAAAACTAAGTTGTCAACATTTGTGTACAGAACAAAATACTGCATTACAATTATAGGTGTGGGACCAGGCAAACTCCAACAGCCTGGAATACGTTGTCACTCTAATTTTTCCCCCAGCATTTCCAGCTTTAATAGAGTGTTCTCTGGTCCAGAAGACTAATTTCTTTTGTAAGAAAAATTATTAGTGCTTCTGAATCCAGTCTCCAGTTCTGTCTTACCTCCGCAGACAAATGCTTGCCATGGAAGTACAAAACACACACAAACAGGATCTTGGTTTGTGTCCCCATTTCAACAGCTGTAAGTCAATGTGACATGGTAAAAAAGGTGAGAGAACAGCCTTTCTAATGATAAGGTTAAGGAGTTATTTAGGGGGAAAATCGAGCCAAACAACTCTGTTTTGTCTCATGTTTGCAAGTTTTACAGAAAACGTTTCTGCTGTAAATCATAAACCAAAGAGCCAGAGTTATCTGCAGCAACAGGATCTTTCACAATCTTCTGAGGCTCCCTGAATCACAAATTCTCTGCAGTTGCATTGTCTTCTGATTCAATTGCACAGATTAATGTGATCCATTCTCTTATGTGCATCAGTTTTACTGCATTGTGTGTATGTCATGAGCATGGTTTGTGGTTGAAAAGGGAATTGTACTGCCACAGGATGAGAGTGAAAAAGCGTAATTGAGAGACAAGTCATGAACATCCTTTGTTATGGCCTAACAGCCATGCTAACAGTCTCCCTTCACATTTGTCTGTAAAAGGCACTTTAAGAAGCAGAGTCTCACAAAATAAATTTAATTTTGACATTAGGGTGCTGTTATAACATACACAGCCCGTAGATGACGTACAATGGTTGTGTGCCATACACTCAGCTGAGAGACACAAACACAGCCTTGGCTGGGAGGAGGCACCAAAAACCAGGGCTTCTAGTGCTGGCCTGACTTTTTGTACCCAGAGGAACTGTCTTTTTCCACCTAAGAGCTGTCCACCTTTGTTTGCAGTAGGGGTATTATTAATATATAAATGGTGACCAGAGGTTTTCACCCACCTTATACATGTGCAGAACTCCATACATGGAGCTGGAACATCTGTCTCTGGAAATGTGGCCCAGGAAAGGGAGGGAACCTGTGCAGATATGAACCTCCCACCTGCACTGCAGAAAGGCACCTTCTGCCTGTCCTTCCACCCAACTGTTCCTCACCCAAGGAGTCCTTTTGTGCTGTTTTCAGTGCCCATGCAAACAAAAACTAAAGAAAGAGGAATGGCTTGTGTGTGAAACTTCCTTCCAGGGAACTAACTGCAGATTGCAGTGGTTATTGGTACTAGTGTCTCAAGTCTAATCAGGGAAAATTAGGAGCAAACATTTACTTTGCATCCTACAGTCTGTGTTTGGGCTTGAAAACAAGAACCTTTTTTCTCTTTTTGGTACTGATTTTCATTTTCTTGATTTTCTTTTTTTGTTTAAAGGAAATAATGGGGAAAGGAAATCCATCTCAGGAAAGAGAAAAGCTCTCCTGTCACCTGGGGTATGGAGAATGAAAGGTGGAGTCCGGGGTGAGCACTGGGCAGAGGGAGCTGCCCTGCCCGAGATGGAGCCCTGCAGGGTGTGAGTGTGCTGTGGGCTGTTGCTTTCCCAGCTGGAGCTGGGAGCTCCCCTTGTGGGCAGAGCTCCACCCCGAGCGCTCGTGCTTCTGCATGGCCAGTGCCACATGGGCCAGTCTGTGCCATGGCCTCCTTAGTGTGGGAATTCTCTTTGCTGAACCATGCCTTGTGCCAGTTGATTGTAAAAGTGGGAGAAACTCAATAGTCAGTTTTGAAGTTATCCATTTCCCCATCCAAAATGGTTTTGGGCAGCAGGGTTCAGTGCTTTCATTCAATCAGCAGTTCTGTGTTACAGGTGGAAAACAAAATGGTGGAAGTGCAATTTCTTGCAGGATTCTGCTGAACTTTGGACGTGAATGAAAGGACAGATTGTGATAATGTTATTCTTGCCAAATGTTACCTTGCTCCACACCATAAGATAGTGTTTAATGCCAGCAAAAGCTTCGTGTTCTGGTCCAGCACTGACTGACAAGCTGTGTCTGAAAGTCAGACGGAGAAAACCTGTGTGCAAGTCCATACATGAAATAGTTCACTGCCTTGTCAGCAGTAATATATTCCCTGTTGTTGTCTTACTTTTTAAGTAGCATTCACCTTTAGATTTTACTTTGCTAATTTTTATACTTCTACGTTTGATACACCATTCTTATTGACTGAGCAAGATCAGCAGTGCAGATATTTAGCAAGCTTCCCTTCCAACAGTGTTTTATTTTTGTTGAGGAGTTTTTAGTTTGTAACCAGTCAGTCTGTAATTCTGATGAGCTGCGTCAAAGGCTCCCTGTGCCAGATCCTGTCTTTGTGACATTTTTGGAACTCCAGAAATAATAGCGAGGAGTTAAAAATGCAATCCAACAAGACATTGCACCAGGCAGCTACCTAGAGAGACTGCAGGAAGTAATAGCCTTCATTAAACTTGAGAAAAACTAGCAGCTGACTCTGCTTTGTTTAGTGCCAGTAGCTGTGTGTGTTTCTGTGACAGAACAGCTCTGACAAGGCACTCAGACGGCTCAAACAGCCTCGTTACACGCAAATCCGACTCTGTCACTGGTGAGGGGCTCTGCTGCTTTATTGGTGCAGTGCTGCCTTACACTTGGTTTATTCTTTGGACGTGTTTCCAGGGGGTTTAGTTTCACAGTCTCTTGGGCATCGCATTTTGTTGACTGGCCATCATCTAAACTTGGCCAAGAGCAATCAGATGAGCTTTCTGCCCAAGCTCTGCAAGCTACATCTGTTCTCAGTAATTGACAGTGCAGAAATCCTGCCCACAGCTCCTCCTTGGGGCACGCTGTATCCTCACTTGCCCTGCACATCCACCACTTGGTTGGCTCTGCACATCAGTCACCTGCCTTGCATGCGCTGTTCCAGCAGAACTTCCAGTGCTGGGGACGAGGAGATGTGCTTTGGGAGAAAGAGGTGGCATCACCAGCAGCGGGAAAGGAAGGCTGAGCATCAGGGAGCACTTGGCAGGACTTGGAGGATGCACCTCTGACAGCACAGGCCCACAGCAGCTGCCCTGTCCTTCCCCTGAAGCCGAGGCATTTGGATCCCAGCAGGTCCCATTTTCTGTACAGTGTTTGTGCCACTGCAGAGTTCCCATCCCTGAAGAGGGCGTCAGATGAAACTGCAGGAATTCAATCCCATGTTCTGTTTTGTACCAGCACGAGAATCCACCTAAGGAAAGGAGGTGGGTTACAGAGAGCAGACAAGGCCGTGGCTCTGTGTGAGCCCTGCCCAGCAACAGTGAAAACATCCCCAAATTCTCAGCACTGTTTCCAGCACAGATCCAAAACACAACCCCATAGCAGCTGCTGGGGCAGAGAGGGAACTGCCCCAGCCCAAAGCAGCACACTGAGGTGTTGGCATTGTCTCCTTCTGCTTTGGTTAATGGATTTTTATGTGAGAGTGTGGTGGCTGAAAAGCAGCCTGCCGCGGTGGCTGCGTACATTGGGAAAACTCTTCTTGAAATGTGTGGTCTGAGCCGTGTGCTACTGTGTCCAAATGGATTTAGTGCATCATAACGCTCCTAGAAAAACAAAAGGGCAAAGAAGATGGGATTGCTGAGGGAGACATTAGATTTCATTTCACACTGGTAATAGTTTAGAGATGTGTGCTGAGCAAAATGGGATTCAATTCTGTGGCACTTTTTTATTGCTGCTAAGTGATTTCAGTAGCCAGTCTAAAGCGATGTTGAGAGTGTTCGATGGAACGGCGATGAAATCAGGGAGCGCTGGAGGCTCAGAGGAGGCCACAAATCTGCACCTGACTGCAGGGAGCCTTGGGGAGCCATCCCAGCTGCCCTCAGCGGGTGTTGTTTAACCCGAGGCTGCTGGTGAGCACCTTGCAGTGTAAGGCACTGCTGGGGTGAGAGGGGGGATGTGCCCAGACTGCATTTTGGACATCAAGTGACGTCTCGTGGTTTGGCTTTGGCCGTGAACTTCCCGCTCTCAGGAGCATTTATGGCTAAAAGTTATTGCCCAGCTGGTGCTGCCTGACAGACGTATCTTAACTGGGAAATGCTTTAAGCCCTGTAACCTTTCAGTTTGTGGCTGTTGGAAGCCCGTGAGGATTGCTACACAAACAAGGAGGCACAGCTGCAGTCCACAAGGGAATGGTCACAAATGTTGTGCTGGAGGGGGTCACTTCTCCTGAATGTGTGTCCTGCTGCTGATACAGCCACAGCCAGGGAGTGTTGTCATTTGCTCTACATGTCCTGCATTGTCATGGTAAGGGTCATTTCTCAGTTTCCTGAGTTTTAACTCAAATGTTCGTGGTTTGCTCTGTGTAACAGTGTACGGTGTAGGATCCTAAATCAGATGGTGACAGGAGGAGCCTGAGGGGCACAGGAGGAACTGTTGACAATCTGTGCTTTGGCTTCTGCAGGTTTTGGGCAAAGAGCTGAGGAAGTGTGAAAGGAGGGCAGTAGAGAAAAATGCATCAGACAAAGGAGTGGCTCAGTAGGCGCACACATGAGCGAGGGTTTCACAAACCTGTTTTTGTTTTCTGTGTAACGGGGTTACAACAGAAAAACGAGTTTCTGTTCTGCAAGAAGAGGCTCAGGAGCTACACTGTATTGTCCTCACTATGCTTTTGGAATCCTTTCTATTTCTAGCATCATCCCATTTTCTCTAACAAAACACTGAGCTGCTGTTAAAGTGCTGTGAAATTTAAAAAACAAAACCAACACAACCAACCTTTGAGAGGATTTTAAATTCGTGTCTTGTGGTTAAACAGCCTTGGCTTTTTTTCTGGAACCAAATGGCTCCTAACTTATTGTCAGCATGGAGTATTTTGTACAGTTTCTGTGGGGTACTTTGAGAGCAAACTTCTGCCTTTGGTCTTAACTTAGCCGCATCACATTTTGGTTTAAACCCGGCTGGAGTGAATCGCGCAGACGCCCAGGCGGGGTTTGGAGGGAGGGAGCTCCCCGCGCTGTCCCTGCCGCTCGCGCTGTGTCCCCGCGAGGGCACGGCCGGGGCTGTCCCTCGGCACCGCCGCTCTGCGGGGCCGTGCGAGGAGCAGCCGCAGCTCGGGCCCGTCCCTGCGGAGCCCGCCCGGCTCCCGAGCGCTCCGCGCCTTCCGCCGCTCCTGCTCCGCCGGCCGGCGGCTCCCGGGGCTCCGGCGCTCCCGGGGCTGTCCCGCCGGGCCTTGGTGTGGAGCGGCAGCTCTGGCAGCGGACGGGACTGGTGCGGAGCCATCGGCCGGGGCCGCTGGAGCTGCGTTAGCGGTGCCGGCACAGCGGCGCTGCCGCGCTCGGATGGAAGTGGCACCGCTTCATTTCCCCGAGTGCGAGCGGATCATTCGCTTTGTGCCGAGATACTCTGCCTGTGTGATAATGTCTTGGCTTCCGTAGCATCCAGGGACCTTATTTTTTAAGATGCAGAACGCATTTGAGGAGTGTGTGTTCCTGGTATTATTATTTTTAATTTTCTCTTGGCAACTGAATTTTCTGCTGCAGAGGACAATGAAGCCAGGTGCGTTTGCTGGATTCCAGTTTAGTTTAAGAAATCACAATGGCAATTTACATATGTTTTACCCTTACATCAAGATTTTCACTATTTACCATAACTGGATTAGATTCCAGTTATGTGCAGAACTGACTGGAAAATGAACTGGCACCCTGATTTGCATTCATTCTGCACCAGCGGCTCCCTGTCAGATTTGCTCAGTGTGGAAGATTTGGCCAGGAGCTGGGTTTGTGTATTAGCTCTTCCTGCAGGCTAAAGCTTCAAGTGTGTGTTGGCCCAAACCCCTGACATGTATGAGGAGTGACATTCAGTTAGCAGGGAACAGGAATATTGGAATTACAGTGCGCTCAGTGCTCAGTGTAGGACAGGGCTGGGGAAGGTTTGTGCCACACAGCCAGGAGCCCTCGTTTATAGAGTGTGCAAAGAGCTGCTGTGTGCAAGGTGATCCCAGCCTGGGACTTGCAGGCAGCTCCTGCTCCCATTGCTGCCCTCCAAGGCAGAGGGGTCGGGTCTGGGGATGTGTTATCAGGCAGTACAAGAGCTGCTGTTAGCAGCACGTGGGTGGGCTAAAATCTTCCCTTCCAACCGAAGGTGTGTGATTTCAGGGGGCAAATGTTAATTTATCTGTCTTCTCACACTGTCTCCTCCTCACAGATTTTGTCTATAGGTGTAGCTAACTGTGGACAACTAGTAACAGTTTCACTGTAAGAGTGAAGGTTAAGAAACAAATGCTGCTGTGTGCTTATAAAACATGCATTAATACTGAAATGTCCTATGCTAAGAAAAGATTGTCTTTCTGTACTTACTTTTCATCCTTATTTTTCCTTTTTTTTCCTTTGTCATGCAAAATTTCTCAGGCCTAGTGCCTGGCTCCCATTCTGGGGTACCTTTTATTCTTTGCTGACTCGTAGGCAGAGCCCAGTCCTGTTCACTACAGGACATGGATTTTCCCCATGTGCTGAGTTAAGTATTTGTTTCACCAACTCGTGTTCACTCTGGTGTCAGACAAGTTTTTAGTAGAGAGTTTGAGTCACCCTTTACTCTGCTGTTCACTGTGGCCATCCCTGAGCTGTTGCAGTCAAACCCCATGTCCTGATGCACAGGCCAACACTAAAATCTCACCAACAGATTGGTGTTGGTATTATTGCAAATTTGTATTTGTGATTGTGATTGTTCCTCTTTCCATCTGACAGAGAGAAGAAGGGACTCAGAGGTAGATTTAGTTCAAAATGTTTCAGCTTGAGCTGGGCAGATTTGTTAAAACCTGAATTAATAAACTTGGATATAAGGCTGTGCTGTCACAGACAGAAATGTTTGAAGCCTTTACTGCAGCAGCTGCCTCACTTTGCACATTGTGCTTCTTGGATGCACATTCACACCCCTGAGCTTGGCCTCTCTGGACAGAAACAGAGAACTTGGAGCCATATCCTGATGTCCCAGTGCTGATCATCTCCTGGTGCAGTCTGCTCGTTGGCAGTGAGTGTGTCATCTCTGGGATCCTGTGCTGGTGAGACTTGGCAGTAAAATCCAGGAGCAATCAGTGGTGTGAGAGGGAATGAGCAGTCAGCTCTGTCTGTGCCACACTGAGGGCCCAGCCCCGCTCTCCTTTCACCAGGGGAAGTTTCCAAGGCCTCTCCCCAGCTCACAGCTCTGTCCTGTGTCCGTGGGAGCTGATGTGCATCAGCAGCTGGATTTGTGCTGCCGTCACATTGCTCAGGCAAGGGGGCTTTGGTGTACTCAGGTATGGATTTGGGCTAAAGCTGCTCCTGTCAGCGCTCTGAGGGACAGGACACACCTCGGGGCTGGTTCCCAATTACAGTTTGTCTCCATCCCTTTCACATCCATCCCACAGAGCTCTCACGGGCGTTGGGGACACAGAGGTGCTCGTTAAACTCCAGAGGCTGCCCAGGTTCTCACCTGTTCAGGTACATCTGTCTTGAGTTCAGTAGAAGGGGTTGAAAAATACTGAAATTGGTAATTCAGAAAGAGCTTCCATCAAGAGGCAAAATACATCTCGGTTTACGTTAAAATTCAGCTTGTTATGGTTCATCTGCCAGAGGCTGCCAGTGAACTGCTGTTTGTGCACAGCCCTGAGCAGCTGCACACCTCCTCACCGTGGTGCTGAATTACCAGGTGTGTAGGAGCTCTTGGCCCTCTGCATGCAGACACAAAATGGTGTTAAGTGTGTAAAATGGACATGTCTCAGGAGCTGAACAGGTTGGTAAAAACCCAAACTGATAAATATTATGGTCATGATATTTTGATATTATCTGATGGCCAGGTGACTGCTTTCAGAGATCCCAAAGATCTCAGTGGCTAATTGACAGTGACATCTTGGTGCCAGTGGAAGTTGAAGTGATGGGGACACACAAAATCAGGGACATGCAAAAGGACACCAGGAAGGGCTTCCTTAAGTTGCAGGACACTTGAGTGAGTGGAAAAAATGCCTCTCGTTGTTCTCATTTCTGCTCTTTGGGGTTTGGTTTTGTGTGTATGTGTGTTTTAAATATATGGTAATTCTTGTATCCCTTTTATGTTTTGTTTAATCTCACAGTATCAGTGTTGCAGCTGCTTTAAACAGAGAACACTCTGGGACCTGTTTCAGAGAGAAAGTGTTTTAAGTTTTCTCAGCCTTTCCCATTATAACTTTTCCTGTTCAATACCTGACACACAGAGATAACCTGCACCCACTTTAGTCTGCTATCAGGGCTCTTTGCTTGCTGCTGCGTTTATGCAATAAGCTGTGCATGAGCAAAATTTTATTTAGTCATGCTAATCCTCCTAATATTTCCAGCACAGCAGAATATTGCAGTGAAATAAAAGTAAAAAATGGCTAATTTCACTATGCTGTGCCTTGACTTGGGGGTAACTACCACATTATAACCTCCCTGGCTCTGCACCAGTGCCAGGAGGTAACAAATGGGCCAAATAAAAGCTGTTGCAAAGGTGTGCTCATGTCTAGAAGTCTGGTGTAGTTTTCTCTAGATACACCACAATCTGATGATTCTGTAATTCTGTTTCAGTCACGTGTACAAAATCAGTCCTGCAGACTTGAAATGACTTGCTGCTTTTGGTTCATCACGGAGGGGCACATTTTAATTCTCCAGGAAGGTTAATAGCTTCATGCATTCATTGTCTAAGTAATTCCTTAAATCCTCACTGCTTACATGAGACACTTTAGTGGCTTATGTTTTCTTTTATGGAAATATATTGCAGGAAATAACTTAGAGCTACTTCATTGAGTTCCATTGTAAAATGCTGTGTGCCTCAGAAAGAAATACTCATCTGTAATAGCTGCTCTTAAAGGGAGACCTCAACTCTGCTGGAAAACCTGCAGGAAATCTCTCTCCACTTCCTGAGAGACACCAAGAGGTGCTCCTGTGCTGCTGCTGCTGAAGCCAGTGAGAAAGGTTCCCTTCCTCAGGGGTCAGTGCAATACCAGCATTAGAATGAAGTGAGCTGAGGAATTGCTGATTCGTTGGTATTTTCACCTCAGCTTGGGATAATGCTACTCACAGCCTGGCTAAAACAAAAATCCCCTTTTTCACCAAGAATTAGAGCTTCCTTCTTATTATTTTGAGTATGCAGAGATGGAAGTGCAGAGTGACAGAGCTGAGATCCAAACGGGACTCCAAGGAGTGTGGGAGCTGTTTGTGAAAAGCTGTGCTGTTTGAAATGGCCCTGTGGGTTCCTGATGAATGGAATTGCTTTCCCTGGTGCTGGTTGGCTTTGATTCCTTTTGCTGCAGCTGGTTTAGTAAAATGCATTTGGTGGTGATGCTGGGTGATGCACCCAGTGAAAATGTATTGATTTTCTGAAAAGTCCATTTTTTGAAATGTTCTTACACTGTGTTTTTACAGACATTTGCTTGTGACTTAATTGCTCTGGCTGTGAGCTGCTGCACATCCTGCTGGTGTCCCTTAAAGAGCCATATGAAGCTGTGAAAAAGGTTCAAGAGATCTTTCTGGAGTAAAGAAGGAATTAAGGTTTTTCAAAAGTTAAATTCCTTAGGATTTATGTCAGCTTGTTGCCTATAACTGTTGACACCTCATCTAAAATATCTCTTGACTTCACATTCAAGGGCTTATGCCACTGAAGGACTGAGCTCAGTGGTCACATGGTGCCCATTGGGAGATTTAAAGAATTCCTCACAGCTGAAGAAAAAACACAAGAAAGAGCAGCTTAATGTCTGTTTTAAAACTGTTAAACCCGCAGAAATTCCTAAAGTACAAAATGGCAAACATCAGTGCTTGGTGTGCATAAGGGAGCTGTGTGATGGAACATTTCCAGCCAGGAAGGGAAGGGAAGGGAAGGGAGGCAGTGTGAGCAGGAGAGCACAGAGGACAGCAGTGATGGTTGTTGTGGGAGAGGTGGTTACAGCAACTGCTGGTGCACTCTGTGCTTTCTGGGAGTGGGGATGGAAATGCCTCCCATGGATTCTCCCAGGCTGTGGCACTCAGAAGCACTGCCCTGTAGCTCCCCTTGCACAGAGTTCATCTCAATCCCATTATTTATTTCACTCTTGACAATTGGCTTTATATGATACTGCTTAAAGAAATGGAGGAGTGTAACAAAAAGCTGGGGTGGAACAGCAGTGGCTTCCTCTGCTGAAGAAGGAGCTGTGGAGCCTGGGTGTTGCACAAACCTCCTCAGCAGGAGGGGCAGGTAGAGCAGCTTGTAAAGGCTGGCAGTGAACACTCCACATCACTGAATCTTGTCTCAGTTATTTGCTCTGAGACTTTATTTCAGTTCTCAGCTCACAGGATAATAAACAAGGCATGTGCACATTGGTGCTCAGCTCATCCCTGAGGATTGGGATGTAACATAAAATAACACATGAAGTTATTTGTTTATTTGTATTTTTAATCTGCACTGGGTACTGCTGTTGGTAGTCAGGTTTGTTTCTTTTCTTGGTGTGTTTGTTTGTTTGTTTTCCAGTGCCTTTAATATCTCCACCTGATCTCCATCTGATCCACTGCTGAAGCCCTCCACAGTTCCTGTGCACAGCCCAGCTCCCAGATGAACTGGGATGAGCTTGCTGAGCCAGTGGCAGAGGGAAGAGAGGACTGGTGTCTGGCAGAGCACAGAGTCACTTTGGCCTAAGGTGGGCATGACCCAGCCTTTGTCACCTGCTGCTTGTTCTCCTGTCCTCTGCTGCTCCAGGAGCCCACGGGGCCGCTTGGATGGGAGCTGTTGTTGGCAGTGTCCCCGTGTGATTATGGGCTGTCCTGCACTTGGTGGGGCAGCTGCAGAGGTTCATGCAGTGATCCTTGGAGCTGTGGTTCCTCAGCCAGGAGAAGTTTTCCCACAGGGGGCCATGCCCAGGTGCTCTGATCACACGCTCTTGCCCGTGGTCACGAGGGGACAAACGTCACGGTGCTGTTCCACTGGCCATGCACCGAGGCACGCCAGCCAGGCACACACACAGGCACTCAGGGGATGGGAAGCATGGAACTGGTTTTGCAGATACTTGGTGGGAAGCAGTCATTCCTCAGTGCCAAACCCACAAGGATTCAGACCCTGGGCAGGAGTGAAGCAGCAGGAGGGGTTTTGGCTGCCAGCACAAAAGCAGACCAACACCACGGTACCCTTGGGGTCAGTGCCTGTGCAGTCCCTGCCAGGGCTGTAACATTTATGCACACTCACAGTTTAGGATCATGTGGCTTTATTTTTTCTTTTTTGGCTTTTTTCCCTTAACCTTGCTGTTCAAGATAAACTGTAGCAAAATGGGGCAGCGTTCTGATTGCTGTCATCAGACCCACCACACTTCAGTGTTCTCGAGTGGTTTTCATCTCCTGATTTTCAGCTCTCAGTAGCATTTATGACCCACTTTGCCACTTTTGAAATCACAGCTTCTGAAACAGAGCACCCACTGTAAGAGGCTGTCAGCAGCCTCTGCAGCTCGGAGCTCCTGTTTCTCAGCACCTCAACAATATTTTTTATCCCTGGATCCCAGGAAATTCTTTTGCATCATGACTGCTCCTTGTTCTTTGCTGATTGTACTAAAATTTCAAGGGCAACATTAAAAAAGCCCTAGAAATTACTGGTCTGATTCTCTACTCAGTTTAATGGGCTCTAACTACTAACTGCCTTTGAAAAATCTAGCCTAAATTAATAATTTTTTATATCCTCCTTTATTTTATCAACAAATTTAATTAAACTGACCACAAAAGAAGCCAAAAATATGAGTACAAAAGTTATTGAATTTTTGACACCTATGAATGTGCTAATTAGCTTTCAGTTCAGTACACATCTTTACTGGTTTTTATTCAAAGTAAAGAATTAGAAAAGTACCACTTGTCAAAGAATAAATAATAAAGCTTTCAGTATATTGAGACAATACTGGTAAATCTTACTGACATGCCGTTTATAACAAAAATACAGTGCTGAAATTGTAATGAGATGCTGCACTCTTGAATCTCCCTCTAGTTTTGAGAACAAGGCAATTTACACTCTTTCCTAGAGCAATTGAAATGGTTTCTTTTCTGTTGTATGGTTGCACTAATGTTTCTTTTCAAGCTCTGCTTTCGTGGGCCTCCTTTCTCCTTGTTCCTTATTGAAGTGCTGAGGATCATTGGAGTCAAACCCATTAACTTTGCCATGGTTTTCAATCAAGACCTTGTAAAATGCCCAGTTCCACAATGGCTTTAATGGAAAATATAGATTGCTTCATATTTGATTTGGACCTCACCCCTGTGCTTGTTTGCTTTTTCTCCCCTCAGGTTTTCAAGCTTTGCGTGATTTTTCTCAGTCTTTTCTTAGCATAAGCATCTAAGCTGGACAGTTGCTCTGCCTCTAATTATTTTTGCCCTGAACTGAAAGTCATTATTGTTATTTCTGGTGATTGCAGCTGAAAATGAAAACATTCAGTGGAAAAATCCAGGGTCTGCTGGAGTTAAGGAAAAACTCCTCTAGAGTGAATGTTTTTTCATATCCATCTGGGCATGCAGGTCAAAATGTAATTAATAATTAGATCCTGGTTTGTCTCCAGCCCATCTTTATTGGAAATATTGATAATCCTTAATGGAAATGGTAACAGGAGTTAAACCATCAGCGTGTACCATGGGTGAGCAAGGGACAGTTTGGTTTGGAGGGGCAGGATGGGCTTTTCCTGCAGGAGAGGGAATTGCTGTGTGTCCCTCACAGGTGTTTCACTGCTGGAGGGAAGGATGCACAGAACTCAGAGGCAGGAGGTGCCTGTGCAGATGGGATTGTTCTCCCAAAGAGATTTGGCTGTTCCTGCAGGCTGCAGGTGAAGGAGGCATTGCCCTTCTCCAGCTCCTGACAGCATCTGGAAGAGTGAAGGTAATGGATGGAGGATTTTCCACAGGCTGGTGCAGAATGTGACAAACACAGGAGCCTGCATCCCTGGGGCCTTTCTGAGAACATGGGAACAGTGTCCCTTGTGTCCCAGCTGTGCTCCCAGAGCTCCACTCCCAAGCAGCCCTGCACAGGAATGGGACTGACCCAGGATCTGTTCACGTGTTGTGAGGCTGGGGGATGCAGTTGTTGTGTGTCATTTATGGAAGTGTGGTTCTTACTCACTGGAAATGTGCCTCCCAGCTTCAGCAGCTCTAATGCACCGTTCCCAGCCTGCCTGCAGCCAAACACAGAGCTGGCACCTTGCCGAGATTCAGAAAAGGGGCATGGGAAATACTGCCTGCCATAAGAGAATTAAGGAGGAAAAAAAGAGGAAAAGAATTTAATGTGCCTCAGGGGTCCCTCGTGCTTTACAGAAGGCTTCTTCCAGAGGTTCTTTGTGATTCTTTTGCTTCCTTTTGGCCTCCTGTGTTTGTCAGTCACCTTTTAAATTTTGGCCTGAGAGCCTCCTCAGTGCAGAATGGATAATGCCATGCTCAGAAGGATGGTAACTGGAGACAGCCTCAGCAGGAAAGCCCTCGTTCCTTCACTTCCCAGTTTGTGCTGGATGGGGTATTTTATATTTTATTTTATTTTTTTATTTTTTTATTTCTCTTTTCACTCATATCATATTTCAGAGACCTGGCCAGCTTAGCTTCTTGGGTTTTCAGCAATGTAGGCTGTTGGTTTTGTTGGGTTTTGTCATTTCCCTGGTGAAAAATCTGATGTCACCAATGCACTCAGAGTGTACACAAACCTTGAGAGAAAAGAGCAGATTTGTTTATTGAAGAACATCCCCATGTTAGCTCTGGTGGCAGGGAAAGTGTAAAGGCAGAAAATTATTCAAACCCCATGTGTCCTTCCTGACTGCCAAGTGAATTTTTAGGAATATGGAGCACAATAAGCCAACAGACTCACTAGATGCTTTTTTTTCTTTTTCTGGTTTATTTAATCATTTCCATTTAACCCTGTTTGCAGGGCACGAGTCTCCCCAGCTTCTCCAAAGTGAGCATATGGGCAGTATATGGATATCACAGCTATGCCTTAATATCCAGCTGCTCCCTGTGTGCCAGTGGGGAATGGCTGCATGGCTGGCTGGGGTGCCCTGCTGACCCTGCTGCTCACATGGAAATATTTCTGAGTCATAGCAGCCAGTGGCCATTGAATTTGGGCAGTGGCTGATCCTTGGCACAGATTGTTCAGAAGGTGGGATAGCAGAGAGAAAGCAGATGGAATTAATGGAAGTATGGGAACTGTTCAGAGGGCAGGAAAGCGAGCTCCCTCTTTCTTCTCTGCCTCTATAGATGGAGGATGGGGGCCACAAAAGCTCCAGGAGGGTTTAAGATCCTTGAGAAAGGCAGGAACAGAGTAATTGGGTGACTGGAAGAGTGTGGATGCAGCTCCTCCATCCCTGCCCTCGCTGAATGAAATTCTTTGCTCTCTGCATTCCAACCCAACAGAGCCTTTTCCTTTCAGAAGCCTGGATGGTTTCACCTCGGTGCCAGGCAGCAGCCCCAGAGGTGAGGCACAGGTAACTGGAGCAAATCACTGCAAACCCTCCTGGAAGCTCTGCATTACACAGGCACCAGCTCTAAAAAGGGACAGCTAGGAAGACACCTCTTTTAGAAAGTGCTCTTGTAGTGAGTACAACAAAATGATTTCTTCAGGTTCCAGTGCAAAATGGGTGGCTGCAAAGCATGGGCACAGATTTCTAGAGCCACAATACAAGGGGGGGTAGTAATGATAACCTTTTTCTGTCACCAGAGAGTCTGCACAAAGATTCCAGCAGCATTTTGCACAGCGTGATAACAAATGTGTGAAACCCTCAGCATCAGTGGAGGTCCAAAGTGAAAGGGAATCAAGCAGAATAAGGAACCCATAAAGAAAAGAAATAGCTGAATGATATTAAGGAAGCCAAGAGAACTGAAGAAATTAACAGCACCGTAGCTTATGGAGTCTGCTTCTGCTAACAAAGGCAATCTCTAGCACCCAGTGTCTCCATCCAGTCTGAAAGACTGCAGTGACCACAACAGGAAAAGCACGGGTTTACAGTGGCAATTTGAAACTTGAAGTCAAGACATTTGAACTCTGATCTCTCCATAAAAAGAGAGGCTTCCAGTCTCTGCCAGCATCCCAGTGCTGGAGGATGCCTGGCTGCCTGTGGCACAGTGAGCCAGCAGGACATGGACTGTCTGTGGGAAGGCAGGAAGGGATTTCCCGGGAAGACTCCCCCTTTAGGGAGCCTGGGATCCCGCAGCAGCTGGCCCTGGCGAGGCTGGGTTTGTGACACTTCCCATCCCTAAGGGACAAAAGGCACAGGCCCAAAGCCCTCCCAAAGCTGCTCAGTCCAAAATGCAGTGGTGGATGAAGTCTGCCTTCAGCCTGGAATATCCACGGACCTCTAAAATCAATCCCCAAGGGTTTTGTGTTTAACTCTTGCATCTCCACAGGAACTGTATTCTGGAGACTTTTCCCGTGGAAGTCTCCTGCTTGTATCTGAGGCTGAAACCAGATGAGACAAAACTATGTATTTTGCAGGGGTGCTTTTTGTGTTTTTACTATTTACAGCTACACATTTGTCTTCAAAAGCAAAGGTCAGAGGGTCACGAAGTCCAGAATAATAAAAAACAGGATTGCAGAAAAGAAAGTTTAGTGAAGATGAGGTAAAAAATTAATATATTTGTTTTTAAACTCATTTTTTATGATCCACATCTCTTACATAGACCAAAGTTTTAAATCCAGCAGATGAAACCCTACCAGAGGTCACCTCTGAGCACAGGGCAGAGGCAGAGATGGCTCCAGAGGTCAGAGTGCTACTGCAGCAGCCAGCATGAGCCAGTGCAATTTCCTTTAAATTCGGAACGTGTCCTGGCAGCACAGGCCCATCTGCTCACCCTTGGCTGAGAGTCAGTCTGCACAAGTGACACAAAGATGCAGCTCCTCTTCTGGCCTGATTGTTTTGCCCCTTCAGATGCCTCCAAGAATTTGTCAACTGCTCAGAAGTTTTCTAACAATATGAGAAAATGGGCAATGCATGCAGGGGGGCAGAGAGGCAGATTAAAAAAGGAGAGAAAAAGCCAGTAGTTTGGGATGGATGGATGGATGGATGGATGGATGGATGGATGGATGGATGGATGGATGGATGGATGGATGGATGGAGGCAGGCTCTGGTGGAAAGGCCAGGATGTTACTGAGCTGGGGCTGGAAAGGCAGTGATGGTGATTGTTGTGTCAATGTGCACTTGCAACCCTGCAGATGTTCTGATGGACCTTCAGACGTTTTGGGCAGGTCTGTGGTGTTTGCATCTGCCATGAACAAGCCCCGTTCATTCCCCATAACTGCTCCATGTGCCAGAGAAGAGGCAGTGTCCTTCATGCATCCTTGTTCTGTGCTGCTTGGAACTCACGTTCCAGCGTGAGGGATTCTTTGTGTCTTGCAGTGCTACAGCCCGGCTGCACCAAACTGGCTGAGTGTAAAATATTCAGAGCAGTAATTAGCACAGCTTTGTTCAGAAAGGTTTTTCTGCAGAGGATACGATGGATAGATGGCCACAAGTAAAGAAGAAAAAGGATATTAATACCTTATTTTTAAGGAGGGCAAACACACATGGGAAGCAGAGTAACAGTTCTGATCAACAATGGACAGAGAAAATGTGGGACAAAAGAATTCAGCAGGAAGTCACTAATGCATGCAGGGGGGCAGAGAGGCAGATTGAAAAGGATGGATGGATGGATGGATGGATGGATGGATGGATGGATGGATGGATGGATGGATGGAGGCAGGCTCTGGTGGAAAGGGCAGGATGTTACTGAGCTGGGGCTGGAAAGGCACTGATGGTGATTGTTGTGTCAATGTGCACTTGCAGCCCTGCAGATGTTCTGATGGACCTTCAGACGTTTTGGGCAGGTCTGTGGTGTTTGCATCTGCCATGAACAAGCCCCGTTCATTCCCCATAACTGCTCCATGTGCCAGAGAAGAGGCAGTGTCCTTCATGCATCCTTGTTCTGTGCTGCTTGGAACTCACGTTCCAGCGTGAGGGATTCTTTGTGTCTTGCAGTGCTACAGCCCGGCTGCACCAAACTGGCTGAGTGTAAAATATTCAGAGCAGTAATTAGCACAGCTTTGTTCAGAAAGGTTTTTCTGCAGAGGATACGATGGATAGATGGCCACAAGTAAAGAAGAAAAAGGATATTAATACCTTATTTTTAAGGAGGGCAAACACACATGGGAAGCAGAGTAACAGTTCTGATCAACAATGGACAGAGAAAATGTGGGACAAAAGAATTCAGCAGGAAGTCACTTGTGGCAAGTGAGAGAGGCAGAGACAGCCGAGCAAAGGCCCTGCAGACACTGGCATGTGGATGGTGGAAACTGAACCAGGGAAGAAGTAAACAAGGGTGGGTGTAAATATGCAGGGTCTGGATGTGGAGCAATCAGAGTTTTGAGTTAAAGCTCCATCTCGCCATGCAAGCTGGGCAGGAGTTGGTGTGCACATGAGTTCAGCTTCCATGGGCAGAAACAGGGAATAAAGAGGACTCTGTCTCTTGGAAGCATTTGGGATGCACCTTGTGGTGCTGGGGAATAAAATAAGGAATTTCAAGGTATCATTATGATGAAATGAATGGAAGTAGTATGGTAGGTTTTAATTTGCAGCTTAATTTTACAAAGGGAACAACAAATCCAAAACTGCAGAGGTGGGGGAGGTTGTTTGTAGGGTTTTTGTTTGCTTTAGAAAGGAATCTTTCTTTCCCCCAGTGTGGGCTACAGATGGGTCTCGTGGGATTTGCTTTCTGACATATGGGAGATATTCAGGCTTTCAGATTTCATTACCATTTTCTTCATTATTGTGCCTTGAGGAGCTATAAATAACACATGGCTAATTTGTGAATATGGCACATTCTAGGGGACGTGTGTATTTTAACCAGGGCACCTTCTGACATTTGGTAATTGGTTTGCAGATTTGTTACGTAATTTCATGAGCATTAAGTTGCTAAGAGGAAAAAATCCAAATTTATGTGATCCAGAATCTGCCCTCATTGCACCCCTAGAGCAGCTGTGCTCCTTCCAGGTCTAACTGAGGACAGATTTTAGAGTCAAGGAGCACATCAGCTGGCATCTCCTGTTTCATTTCCTGCAGTTTCAGTAAAGCAGTAGTTACATTCTTTGCAGCATCTTTCTTTAATTAAGGTTTTTCTCTGTGTGTGTATCACTGGGCAGCTCCTAAGATGCAGGCAGACCTTGTCTGGTGAGAAATGCGGTTTTGTTGGAAGGTGCCTGTTGGTTACTGGCTGTGTTTTGGATGTTAGTTAGAACAAGCCACGTGCCACTGGCATTTCTGCAGCTGGGCACCGAGAACATCTGCAGGCAGGTGCTCACGTACTCCCTTCCCTTAGCTCCCCATCCCAAGTTCGCTTCATTTCCAAAACCACTTGGCTCTCAGGCTGTCTGCTCATCCTGCTGTCCTGGAGCCTGGGCATCAGTCCTTGGAAACGGGCTGGGGAGTGACTTGAGGCTTTGTGTGAGAAGAAGCACCTGTCTGAAATAACGACAGGGGATATGGATGAACAAAGAACGTTATCTTCCATTTTTCTATCACTGGAATCAAAAGTACAGAGAAAGGGAACACTTACCTGATTTCCAAGCTGAGTTGTCCGTGTTTGCTTTCCCCCTTGCACAGGAGAAGACAGCTCTGTCTGCATTTCCCAGGTGCCCTGGCTGCCCTGGCTGTGCCATTCCCACCCGGCTCCAGGGCAGCTGCTGCCTGGGAATGCTGCAGCCGCGGCTGCCGGAGCTGGGGCTGCTCATTGCTGTCCCTGCTCCCGGGACAAAGGCGCCATCGGCCGGGAGCGGCTGCCAGGGAGCAGCCAGGGCCACGAGAGAGCTCCTGGCAGGAATCCCAGCCTTGCAGTGACCCAGCTGCCAGAAACGGGCCCTGCTTGGGAGCAGCCATGGCTCTGTCCCCCACCTGGAGTCAGGCCTGGGTCATGCTCCATTTTGTGTGGGGCTGTGGGACATTCTGCCATTTTGTGTCAGGCCATGGTCACTCTGCCATTTTGTGTCAAACCATGAGTAACTCCATCACTTTTTGTGTGGACAGAGGCTGAATAAGGATCAAGGGCTGAGGTATCTTGAACATCCTAGGGCTGATTCTCCGGCTTCCTTTGGCAGCTCCCCCCATGTGTTTGCTTTCCAAGTGATAACATTACTTGCAAGCACGTTTTTCTGCAGTTCCTGTAACTTTTGGTCTTGAATCCTGGCATGGGAGCAGTGAATGGCCTAGAAACTGAAGTGAGGTCCATGACCTGGGAACGTGCACAGGGATGTGTGGGCACTGGGGACTTGTACCCTCCACGCTATCAGCTGTGGATGATGGATAAGGTCAGACAGCTGGGGGGTGGGGAGGGAGGAGAGCAGATCAGCCTGGATCTGGAATTCTGAGGACTTCTCTGCTTCTGTTCCATTTTTCAAGTTCTTCTACTTTAAGCAGTGCAGTATTAGTGTATTTAGAGCTGGTGCCTTGTAAAACAGAAATATGGTAGAAGTCGACTAAAACCTCGCCATTTCCTCTTCCTGATCTGGGTCTGGTTTTGTTGCAGCACGGATCCCATCACCCCGAGCTGCAGCACCGAGTGCCAAGGTGAGATCTGCCTGCCTGGCCAAATGTCCCTGCTGTCCCTGCGTGGCTCTGGCTGCCCTGATGTGAAGGGCACAGCCACCGTGGCTTATTTTGACATGAGAAATGCCGAGCACCTGCCACGGGTGCTGCCGTGTGTCCCTGCAGCAGGGACTGAGGCAGCTCGGGCTGCAGGAGCTGCCTCAGACCAGGCACGGCACCAAAATCCTGCGTTCCCAGAGCTTCACCTCTGCTGGCACGTTGGAAACCCTCAGAGGCTCCAGCTTGTATTTGCCTTCTGCAGAACGCTGCTGGCATTGGAGGACATTTCACATCAGTGCATCTACCAGTGAGCCAGGAGGAGGGATGAGGGTGCCTGGAGCACTCGTGTTCTGTGGGGCAGGGACACAGCAGGGGCTCTCATTCCCACAGGGAAGGTGAGTGACTGCAGTGCTGTGCAGTATTGCCCAAGAGAAGTCACGGTTATTTTCCTGTTGCTACGTGGAGATCCTTGAACGTGTCTGGAGCCCGTGGCTTGGGAACAAAAGGTGTTTTTGCAGGGTCTGATGGGGTAACAGCTCTCCTGCCGAGCCAAGCTCCCGGTTTCTCCTGTTGAATCCTGGAGCCAGGCCCTGCTCCTTGCACTGAAGTGGCTGCAGCCCTGCCAGCAGTGTGGGAGCCATCAGCTCTCCCGGATCCTGGCACGTGTGGGCACGTGGGGCTCTTCCCAGAGGCTGCTTGTCCCGTGCCAGGGGTTCCCTCAGGCTCCCTGGGATGTGGTTCTTGCCTCAGGAGGGCGTTCCCTCCGAAGGTGCTTCCCTGCAGGGCAGACAGGCCTTTTCTGGGCACACTGCTCTTACACTGGCTCTTGCTCCCTGCTCGCAGGGTTGGCCTTGGCTTTTTAATGAGTCCAGAGAAATTCCATTAAAAAATCAGTCTGGGTTTTCTCTTGAGGAAAAGGCACTGCTGATAACAGTGCTTTGCAAACGGTTTTTGTCAGTTTTTGTCACCTTTGAAGATGTCCGGGCAGTCACTGAGGGGTTATCCTGGGCTGGCCTCAGTTGTGCAGTGCTGGAACTTGAAATACCGTGGGGTTTGGTGCTTTTTACTGCATATGGCCGTAAAACAGAGACTTTCCCATAAAGCAGATTAAGGAGGATCTTTGATACTTCCATTCAAAGAACAGCTCTTCCAGAGGGTGAGCATTAACAAGATGGTAGTGTCACATTTTCATGACAGGGTTCTGACTGAGCAGATCATTAGGGAGAAAGGATCAAAGCCACTTCCTCCTGTAACATTTCAGGTGGACCTGAGTGTGGCACTGGCAAACAAGCTCAAGTAGCAAACTCCCCAGGAGGGGAAGCTCACTCCTCCCACCCATCCATCCTTTAAATTTCCTTCCAGCGAGTCACAAACTTCTGGAGTTTCAAAGGAGTTCTGTTTTAATCCAACTGCAAGGGCTGGTGTAGCTCTGATGAGAGACTTGGACAGCAGAAGAGATGTTGGCTCTCCTTCATTGCTAGGGAGCAAGACCCAAATACTGTGTTAAACAATTAAGTGTTTAATTCTTACTGGCTTTCCAGTAATCTCCTTGGTCTGGAATTGCTTTTGGGTTTTTGTAAGGGTTACTTATCTAACAAAAAAAAGAATAAATAGCCTAAATATTTTTAGCCAGTGCAGTAAATCAGGAAGTTTTACCGAAGTAGATTGGTAATTTATTTCATTCTAATTTATTCACGTAATTAAAAATTCTACATTTTACCAAATTAGAAAGCTGATGTAAGGTGTAAACCTGCTCTGTGTCTGCTGGTAGGACACTCCGTGCTTTCTGCCCTGGATACAGAATGTGTAGCCTGGAGCCCGAGGGCACAGGGAGCTCTTAGATCCCGGTCTCAGGGTGTTCTGCAGGCAGGAAAAGCCCTTCCACTGCTCCATGGAATCTGCTGAACTTGTTGGATTGCCGTCACTCACACTGATCTCCGAGTGGGAGCAGCTCCTGTGCAGCTCACGGGCAGCAAGCGCTGCACCCAAGGTAAATGTTACACCCCAGGATCAGAAGGCATGTATCCAAAGTGCTTCTCAAACTCTTCACAGATCCTCCAGCACATTTGAAGCGTTTGACAGAAAAAAGTAGGCAAGGGCAGCAATGATTGATCCATGTTTTTAAGAAAAAAATTGAAGCCATATTTCCACCAGGGGCTTGGGAC
>JAGGNK010009426.1:0-49291 GCA_017590115.1 Montifringilla adamsi
TCAAGAAGGCCCGTTGTGCTCATTTATAACACAGGTGCACATATCATCCCAGCATGAGAGCAGACAGGTGATAACAGGGCTAACAGTTTGGAATTAGAGGATAGAGAAGCCAAGCAACTGGGATCACTTTCTAGTCAAAAAGGCATTGACAAGACGATTGGAAGAAGGACAGGAGTCCTTAGCTTCTGGAAGCAACTCCTATCAAGCATTAAAGGAAGATGTTATATGTCATCCAGGCAAGTAGATTGCAGTAAAGAAAGGTAGCCAGTACCTGAGAGAATTAGTGTCATGGTTTGGAATGGGAGGAAAAATTGGGGAAGTGATGCAAAAGCTTTTTGTGTAACTGACAGTCTGTTGAACCACTGAGAAGCTGGACACACCTCTGTGAAAAAGACATGTTAAAGACGAAAAAAAAACCGGGAACCTGCACTTTCTTTTCCAGTCGGCGAGGAGGTGGCAGGCCCCGGCCCCTGTCTCGGCCAGGCCGGACCAGCCGGCCCTATCCCGGGCCGGGCCCTTTCCTCCTCCCCGGGCCACCCGCCGGCCTCCCCATCGGCCCCGTTCTGGCCGGGCCGGGCCCCCAGCAGCTGCCAGGCAGGAAGGCGGGGGGGAGGGGGGAGGCTGCGGAGCCCTGGCCGGAGCAGGGCTGGCTGCGGCTGTTAAGATCTTGCTGTCAGGCCCGCTCCCCCCAGCACGCCTGAGACCAGAGACCTCTGCAGCCTGCAATCCATGCAGAGTGGCCCTGCGGCTGGAATTGAACACAGAGAAAACCAAAGACCAACCATGAGGCCGATCCTGACACAGTCCCAGCCGCGACTCCTGCCACAAGTTACCGGCGGGTCAGGTAGGCCCTAGGCAGGATGTTAACCCTTTCAGTGCTTCAATCCTCTCTCTCGAGAGAGAAAGGAACAAGATGCAAGCATGTAAAGGAACAACATGAAGACATCGAGGTCAGTGAGGAAGAAGTTAAGTCCCAGATGGGAGGGAGGAGAAGATGCCTTGATCTTGGGGATGAAATCCTCTTGTAAGCTATGGAGAAAAGACTCTTTTTTTCCTATAACGCATTAAACTATGGGGAGATGAAAGTGTTCAAATTAATATCGAGCAAAGGCCTCCATGCTAAGATAAGCAGATGTTGAAATAGCTGTGATCCTATGAGAAGTTTGAACAGAAAAAGACAGAAGAGTAGTCCTGTGCTTCCAGGAGGAGAAGAAGATTTTTGTTACCAGGAATGAAGATGATTTTAGAAATAGATAATGAGAACTTTTGCCTTTGAACAGCTCGTCTTTAAAACAATACCCCGTAAGTTGACATGGCCCATCAACAAGCTGTGGGAAGGCTTGTGGAAATGAAAAGGACTTCACGATGGCAGGGTTCCCCAAGCAACTGCTACTCGTGATGAAACTGAGAGCCACGAGAGAACTGTTTTCTTTCCACTTGTGGAGAAGTCTCCATAACCTTAACAAAAGGGACTTCTCTCCCTAAGTGAACTGAAGAAAAACTATTTTAGAGGTGGTAAACTGACTGGAAATTTTAGGTTTGGTTTCTTTACATTGTCAGTGGGAAAGAAAAGGTTGTGGGGGAGGAGAAGTGTTCTGAAAGCTTTGTTTTGATTCTTATTACTTTTTTTTCTTTTAGTTACTTTTAATAAAAATTTCTTTATACCCTTTTAAAGTTTTGAGCCTGCTTTGCCTTTCTCCTAATCCTATCTCACAGCAGGAAGTGAGCGCCTTGGTGATTGGCCAGCACTGAAGCCCACCACACTCATCAGCACATTGGTTGGGAGATCTCAAAATTGAGGAAATCTGAAATTGGTGAACCAAAACCACTACATGAAATTGGTGTTTCTGCCTGGTTTCAAACTGAAACTGCCACAATTAGCCATGCAAGAGATGATTTATTTTTACTCAAAAAATGTGCAGTTACCCACAGACCCAAAGTTCAATGACCCATGTGGTGGAAATTTTATGGGAGTGCACCATTTAGCTACCCACAGACCCAAAGTCCAATGACCCATGTGGTGGAAATTTGTATGGGAGTGCACCATTGTTGCACACCAAACCACTGGCAACAACAGTAACAATGGGCCACCAATGGTGGATGAAGTGGGTCACCAGCTCCAGGAATACAATGACAATCTCTCCTCCTCCTTTGTCTTGGATGTGGAGAAACTGGTCCAGCAACTCAGAGGATAGATCCTACTCCCTCCCCACCTGTATGGACCAGCATCACAGCCATGAACACTAAGTGTCCTCCCACTCGTGAGGAAGGATATGGAAAGTACACACCACAGGGTACTCTGTGGTTTTACCTGTGGGACCATGGAGAGGACATGAGTAAGTGGGATGGAAAACCTACTTTGACCCTAGAGGCATGAATATGTTAATTGCAGGGTGGTAGAAAGGCTGATTTTACTCCTGATCCTATGGAAAGGAATTCTACTGCTACAGGAAACGGAGAATCCTATGACCAGTAGTAGAGGAACCCTGCCTCAAGCCAGGTAGAGGAGAGGGACAACTGGGTTTACTGGACTCTATGAATCAGAGGGCCTGGAAAATCAGACCCACAGGGGTATCCTTATCCTGTGGATCTCTGGTAGATACTGGTGTATTTACTGCACATCTACTGCACAGTGTACCATAATGCCATCAAGCTATGCAGAAGCAGAATGCATTTGTATTTCTGGAGTGACAGGAGTATCCCAACAGCTGACTGTTGCCTAGCCTCATGGAGGACCCTTCTGTTGTGGGGTTGCTGAAAGCTGAAGAACAATAGGTGCCTGATGCAGTTCGTTTAGGGGGGCTCCCCAGGGAGTCCCTGGAGGGCCCCCTAAGCTGTATGTTCGCTGATAACAGCCAGCAGGCAAGGAGACTCCACATGGCTTCTGAGGGTGCTAATTAGATGAGGGTTTATTGGGGGTCCCACCTCCAGGAGCAGCATGGTTACTGAGGGAGAAGGGGGGAAGGGGAAGGGAGGGGGAGAGAGGGAGAGCCTAAGGGAGAGGAGGGCCAAGAAAGAGTCTTGTCTCCCTCGCACAGCTTAACAGGGAGATTCAAAGTGGGTGCGGAATAAGACTTGGGCCAATGGGATTACAGAGACATGAGACTTCAGGGGAGGAACACAGCTTGGAATAAACTATACATTTTCGAGGGGTAAGATAGAGCATACCATTTAACTAAAATGCAGCACCACAGGTGCCCATCTGTACCATAATGGTTTACTGGTGGCACACCAACTGGGATTCTGTCATTCCCATCCTTAAACTGATTCATCAACTGGAGAGCCAAGGAGTGATCAGCAGGACCTGCTCACCCTTTAATAGTCCCATATGGCCATTGTGAAAGTCAAATGGAGAATGTAGACTAAGAGTAGATTATCGTGGCCTCAATGAAGTCACACCACTGCCAAGCACTGACATACCAGACATGCTGGAACTTCCATATGAGCTGGAGTCAAAGGCAGCCAAGTGGTATGCCATGATTGATATTGCTAATGCACTTTTCTCCATCCCTTTGGCAGCAGAGGGGTATCCACAACATCTGGAATTGATTGCCCAGAAGTGGAAACAGAGGCCTACCTTCTGCCATGGACTGATCCAGACTGCACTGAAACAAGGCAAACCTCCAGAATATCCGCAAAACATTGATGATAACATTGTATGAGGCAATACAGCAGAAAAAAATCTTGAGAAAGGGAAGAAAATAGTCCAAATCATTCTGAATGTCAGTTTTGCCATAAAACAAAGTAAGGTCAAAGGACTTTCTCAAGAGATTCAAGTTTTTAGCAATAAAATGGCAAGATGGATGTCATCAGATCCCAATGGATATGATTAACAAGATACTAGTTGTTGGAGACTGTGGGGAGGAAAGGGTTAAAAAAGGAAGATTGGTAAAGAGAGTTGTGCTCAAGATGACCTTGCAGCTGGGGGGTACTAAGAATATTAAGGCTGGGAAAATTCACTGTTGTTTCTGTCTATCTTGAGAAGTCAGAGAACATAATGCTGTAAAAAGACCTAAAAAGCATTTTTCACAGGCCTAGGCCTACTGTGAAATAAGGGGGGAAGGGAAATAAGAAGCTTGTAGATTGTAAAACACAGCCTTGTGAAAAATTGTGCCTGTGCCAGGCCTTTGATATGTGAGACCGGGAACAGCCTGAGTGCTTTTTGCCCCTGCTAAAATGACATAAGCTTAGTAGTGTATGGGTCCCCGTTTTGCCAGTGAAAGAATGGAATAAATCCTTTCTTGACACTTCACCTGTGGATCTGGCTGGACAGCAGCCAGGCAGAGAGGGACCTGGGGATACTGACTGACAGCAGACTGAACACGAGTCAGCAGTGTGTCCACATGGCTAAGAAGGCCAATGGCATCCTGGTCTGTATCAGGAACAGTGTGGCCAGCAGGACTAGAGAAGTGATTCTTCCCCTGTATTCTACATTGGTGAGGCCACACCTTGAGTACTGTGTCCAGTTTTGGGTTCCCCAACTTATGAAGGATGTTGAGACCCTGGAGGGTGTCCAGAGAAGGGCAGTAAGACTGGTGAAGGGACTAGAACACAAGTCCTATGAGGAGCAGCTGAGGGAGCTGTGGTTGTTCAGCCTATAGAAGAAGACGTTTAGGGGAGACCATATCACTCTCTACAATTACCTGAAAGAAGGTTGCAGCCAGGTGGGGGTTGGCCTTTTCTCCCAGGCAACCAGAGAAAACAGAAGAGGACAAAGTCTTAAGCTGTGCCAGGGGAAGTTTAGGTTGGACATTAGAAAAAAGTTCTTCACAGAAAGAATGACTGGGCCCTGGAATGGGCTGCTGTCTTAGGTTGCAAATGCAAGATGTGGCTGGGGGGTGTGTATTCTATTGCCATCTGTTAGATGTTGCAGTAGTATTAATCAAGTTATATTAAGCAGCTCAGATAGTCTGGTACCCTGGGGGCAGAAAGAATTGAGTCTGCCTGAAGAGATCGGGTCAGTCACATGGGATAACTGCCTCAAAGCAACTAAAACCAACACACCCTCTCATCCAACCCAGCGAGGAGCCAGCCTTTCCCTGTAAATGGATGATGAAGAAGAAAACAGACACCAAGTTTCCACCCCTCAAGAGTCTCACAACCACTTTACCCCCTGATAAATCAGGGTTGTCATGTTCCAAAAACTTTAATGAAAGCACTAAGGGGTTACCATACAAAAGTTACAAAAATGTGCAACTGTTTGTGAGATATGCCCTAGAACTCATAGTACAATATTCATTGTGGATATTTGGGATTGTTAAGACCAAAATCAATAACCCTACAGTCAGTAAAGTGTTGCATTTCTGTCTCAGGCAATTACTATTACGCATCAAGGAAGCTTTAGTGTATGTGTTATGTATCTTTTCAGTACTCTTGGTGATTATTGTTGCATTGTTTTGAGAAGGATGGGTAAGATCCAGGGGATATCCACTGAGATACTCATAACAAAATTAATTTGTCGTAGGCAAATTTCGCATGTGGGGTTCTTTAGCTAAAGTTCTGCCACTTGTCATCATTTTAAAAGTCATCTATTCTGGGTGTTAGATTTTTCTTTCAGGGATAAATGGGTTGCACTATCATTCTTCTTAAAATTCTTCTTACACTAGATGTCAATAAAGGCTTACTTAGGGGGGAAAAAGGGGTTGGGGTGAGGGTACACCCCCCTCTTTGAGTCTTAAGTAAATCATATAACAGTACAATGATCCTATGATAATTCAGCTGCCTAAAACCAAGATAAATGCATTACAATGAACATTGGAAACCACAGACACCAGCTGATGACCCTTCATCAGACATTGTGAAGCCATTTAACCAAAACAACTGATAACTACCGCATAGAAATCTGGGACTCTTAAAGTAAGGGTTCATATAAAGACTATTTATTTACAAATTGCTTTAGCTGTTAAGTTTGTTTTTTCTCACAGTTCTAAAGCTGAATATTTCAGTTATAAATTCAGCTTAGAGTTAAGATTTAACTTGAAACTTTGTTTACAAATTAATTTTCCTGTTTACAAACTGTTTTTCTGATTACAGATTGTTTTTCCTAGTAGTTAGACTTTTCTTTAACAGTTTTAAGACTTAAGTGGTTTATTGTTTTTAGAGCTAAGTTGTAACTTGTAACCTAAACACTAAGAAATTCTTGCCTACAGACTCTAAACCAATATACTGCACCTTTACTATATATAAGTCATACAAATTAAAACCATGCTGGTTTTCTGACACCCTGTTTGCTAGGGATTCCTGCAAATAGGTGACAGAGAACAGATCACAATTTTTAGTAAAAACAAAACGTTGAGATGTTGCAGTAGTATTAATCAAGTTATAATAAGCAGCTCAGCCCAGCCCCACGGAGCAGCCTCTGGGCTGACTGACAGAAGCTTACAACCAATGGGAGCTCTCCTAGGATGCAGACATTGTATTGGTTCAGAGTCTGGGGGCACAGGAATAGACCAATGAGCTGTCCCAACCCGGGAGTTTTGAATAGGCTATAAAAGGTGCCAGACACAATAAACACCCTGTTTTCTGATGACCAAAAGGGAGTTCTGTTTGTTACATCTCAGACATATGAACATCATGGATTCAACTGTAATAGAGGTGGGACAGTTATCTTCTATTAATTGGGCCACCTGTTAAAACCAGGTGGGGCAGTTTTCTCTATCTCTTCCACAACCCATCCTCCCTCTGGGGAGATAGCTTCTGTTAATGGGCCATTGAGTCTCACTGCATGGCTGATAAAAGTACATTATCACCAGGGTATCAGGGACAGACAAAGGTGATACAGAGACTCATCAGAAGGCATGAAAAGGCACTTTATTATTAGAAATCCACAGTTCTTATAGAAACAATGGTGGACCTAAGACCTGATTGACCTTTAGGAATCTTCTCTCACCTATTGGTCAAGAAGGGACAACTCCTTCTTGTAAACATCTTTGACAGAGATTGCCTGCCAGGTGCGGAGATTGAGATAATAATTGTTTTAATTATTTCTCTGAGCTTTCTCACAGCTTCTCAGGAAAATCCTGGGAGAGCTATGTCTCTCTCTTGTTCAGAGGATATGTGATTACTACAGTACATTATCCCATTGTGGGATGCTCCACCCAGGGGGAGGAGCCAAGCATTCCAACCTAGATATAATTTGAGATTTGGAACACCACAGGCAGCCTTTTCCCACTGGATTCCCAGAGGAACAGCTGTCTTCTCCACTAGATTCCCAGAGGAAGGACGAGGCCCATCTACACCCCCACTGGACCTTCAAAGGAAAACTACACCCTTCTACAGGACCACTGCTTCAACAGAACCACATTTGTCACTCCAGGAAGACTGCAGCCACCATTCAATCAGACTGCTATCAACACCCTGACCGACAGGGTATCAGGTCATAGTCTGACTCTATCAGTGTTGTTTTGTATTACTGCATTTTTATTTTCTTCCCTAATAAAGAACTGTTATTCCTACTCCTGTATCTTTGCCTGAGAGCCCCTTAATTTCAAAATTATAATAATTCAGAGAGAAAGGGTTTACATTTTCCATTTCAAGAGAGGCTCCTGCCTTCCTTACCAGACACCTGTCTTTTCAAACTAAGACAGCTGCCCAGGGACATGGTAGAGTCACTGTCTCTGGAGGTGTTTCAGGAAAGACTGGATGTGGCACTAAGTGCCATGGTCTAGTTGACAAGGTGGTGTTAGGACATAGGTTGAACTTGATGATCTCAAAGGTCTTTTCCAACCTAGTTGATTCTGTGGTCATGGCCATCTTGGTGTTACATCCACATATTCAATTCACACAGAGACATTGCTGTTAAGAAAGAAACTCAAGCTTTTTTAGGCATTGTGAGGTTCTGGAGATAGCATATTGTAAAGTACAGTCTCATTTTGAGTCTTCTTTATCAAGTGATCCAGAAGAAGAATTATTTCAAATGAGGTCCTGAGCAACAAAAAGCATTTGAACAAATTTAACAGGAGATAGTTCATGCAGTAGCCCTCAGGCCAGTCCAAACAGGGAGAGATGAAAAAACCCCATGCTCTACAGTGCAGCTGGGGAGAATGACCCCACTTAGAGCCTCTGGTACTTGAGGTCAACCCCCAGGCTTTTGGACTAAGGGATGTGGAGGATCCAAAGCCTGATATACAGTTCATCTGAAAAAGAAATACTGGCATCTTATGAAGGGTTTTGAGCTGCTTCAGAAGTGATTGGTACTGAAGCACAGCTCCTCTTGGTATGCCAACTGCCAGTGCTGGGCTGGATGATCAAAGGAAGGGTCTCCTCTATACTCCATGTAGCATAATTTGCATGATGTATGTTTTTTTGAGACCATTTTGGGTTCATCTTGGGAGTAGCCCTGGCCGGGCTCTTGTACTGTCCAAGGTGTATCCATTGAGGCCTTTTAATAAATACCTACTTTATTCTTTAACTCTGTCTAGCCTCTGTTCTAGGTCAGCCTTCTCAAGGCATCAGGACAAGATCCTGGGAAGGGACACAACCAGGCCAGCTGACCCAAATTAACCAAAGGGATATTCCATACCATATAATGTCAGCTCAGATATAAAAGCTAAGGGAGAGAGGAGAAACAGGGGACATTCAGTATTCAACAATGTTTGCCTTCCAGAGCAACCACTATGCATGCTAAAGCCCTACTTCCCAGAAAGTGTCTGAACATCACTCGCTGATAGGAAATAGAGATTAATTTTTCCCTTTGCTTATGCATGCACAAATGTTGTTATCTTATTGCAAAAGCTCCATACCTTCTTGGTGATTTCTCATGGGCAGTTCCTCACAGTACTGACTCCTTCACAGCACAGCAAACAAACTCCATCTAACATCTCCACCGGCTAACCTACTCCTTTACAATACCCATCCTAATTGGATCTAGCTTAAATGCTGCAACTCCTCTTCTTAAGCACCTGTTTTAAATGCTGCAACTTCTCTTCTAATTCCTTAATATTTTTGTTCTGTTTAGTGTTAATATATTCCCTCTCCTTCTATTTGGCTCTTAATTTATTAATAACGGTAGAATTCTGCAGCTGCTGTTTGGAAAGCTTTTCTCCTTCCTCCATTAATCCTTTGATTTGCTCTTCCTTTTCTTTCAAAAATTCAGCAGTTTCATTGGTATTAAGCCTGGTAGCCAATTTCTCTTTAATGTGGCCTATTAAAGGCAGGCCTGTTCCTAATGCTTGGTAATTAACACAGCTGTAAGCCCTTAGGGATGAGATTACCTTCACACTATCTCTATTCTCCTACATTCCATCCATCCACACAGAAACTTTTGATTTTTTTTTTTTTCCCCTTTGCTTTAGTAAACTGCCTTATTTCAACTCACGAGTTGTTTTCCATCTTATTCTCCCTGCCCTGGCCCACTGGGAAAGGGAAGGATAGAATGGCTTAATGGGCACCTGGCACCCAGCCAAGGTCAAACCACTACATGTGCTGAAGAAACCCCATTGTATAAGAAATTACCAGAAAGTAAGAAGCAATATTCCTAGTTTACTGATGGGCTCTGCCATATTATGGGAAAAGAAGGAAAGTAAACAGCAGCTGTATAGAGTCCCCTACGACAAGTTGTGAAAACTGCTGGAGGTGAAGGTGTGTTGAGTCAGTTGGCAGAGATGAAAGCTGCTCAGCTGGCTTTAGACATTGCTGAATGAGAAAAATGGCCAATACTTTCTCTCTACACTGACTCATGGATGGTAGCAAATGCCCCATCCCCATTCCCCATGGGGTGGCTGCAGCAATGAAAGCAGAATAACTGGCAGCATAGGGGTAATCCCATATGGGCTGCTGCATTGTGGAACAATATTGCTGCCCAGGTGATGGTCACTGTGGTGGTGCATCACCACCACCCCCCCCCTCCACCTCAGTCCACACTATGATGTGAGAAATGCTCCTTAAGCCTCGGCCTTGATTAACAGCATCTGGACTAAGCTCCTCTTGAGCTTGTCAGAAACACTGTCTGCTCCCAGGAACTTTGGCTAACAAGCTCATGTTTTTTAAGGAACAGCCTTGGAAACTTATTTTTCTTGCCTGAATAACAATCCAAGTGGAATAATAGGAATAATATTTTTGTTATAGAACTTTCAAAGGAAGTTACCAACTGTCACAGACATATTTTACGAAAAATCCTTTTGCCGGGATCTTTTCTCCTGGCAATAACCAACCTAAAATGCAACCAGGATTGGAAAGTATTATGACTAAAGCCCACTCTCTTGCAACTCTATAAACAGCAGTCCAAAGTTGTTGCAGTGTGTTGTCATGGTGTGCCTCAGTTTCCCCAGTTCTTCCCCTGAAGTTTCCTTCCCCAGCTGGGGTGTCAATCACCTCTCCTTTTCCCCACCCTTGACCCCTGCTGGGCACTGTCTATCAACACAAAAACACCAGGGGAGCATCGAGTGATTGGCAGGTTTAAAGGATGCTCTCCACTCCCTGGAGGGCCATTGGCTCACCCAGGTGTCCCTCTCACCTGAGACCCCTCCCCCCATACCTGGTTGGTGGTCCCTGTGTTCCCTCCCCTGCTCCTCTCCCCAGGTAAAAGGGCAAGCACAGCATGCAGTCAGGAGTTGCTGTTGGAGTTGTTGCAGGATTCAGAGGCCATGTGGCCTAGAATAAAAAATCTGGATTAAAAATTCTCAATCAGGACCCACTCCTTCCTTCACCATCACCTTAGAGGGTTTCTCCAGCACAGGGAGGCCTGAGGAGTGACCCTCTTCAACAGCAAGCTCCAGCCGTAAGCACTGGAGCTCGGGACATGCCTGGACTTGTCCCCACGTGCTCATAGCTAGCCAGAGGTGCAAAACACCACAGGTGCTGCGATTGGCTCAGCAGCTGAGGCCAGACAGACCAAGGCAGTCCCGTTCAGTAATGGTAAAATCCAATACAAAGTGAGACCCTTTGGGCTCTCCTGGACTGCAGCGGGCTGTGACCAGCAACCTACTGAGTGGGGCCTCTCAGAGCCACCGAACACTCAAGTTTGCCATACTGGGAGACTCGCTGAACAATGCCGACGGATCCTGGGCTAATATCCCCCCACTCCTCAAGGCTCAACCTTTCTCCTGCTGAAAAGATGCAAGTGCATCTGAAGTGAGTATTTCACTGAACTTAAGGGGAATTTTTCACAGGTGCCTTGTACAAACACTAGGTTTGTGTTTGTGCAAGTGTGCATATGCTGTAGCAAACATGCTAGGAATGCTGCTCTACTAGATTATTTAAGTACTTTAGATTTGTAAGTAAGGCCTGTAAGTAAGCTACTGTTGTGATATAATAAATTCTATAGGAATCCTTTACTAAATTGTTTAACTTATCAATCAAGTTTTATGTTAAGTGCTGTTGGGCCTTTAGGCATAAACTGTTGATCAAATCCTGGCTCAGTTTAGCACAGGGATCTACCCTGAACCTTGTGACTCAACAAGAGTGTCTTCTGTATTCCTTTTTATCCTTACCATTTCATAGCCTTTTGTCTACCCCCCTCCCAGCCTCCGCATAGATAGTTTTGGATTTATTTCAATTTGAGTTGATTGATTTTGGATTTTTGTTTGGTTTTTTCTTAGTGTACTTTAACCATCTAGTTTTTGCTGATACCGTTGCCAGTGATTCTTTAGGCGACCTTTAAACATTCACTTGCAACAGTCACGTAGATGCTTATGTACCCAAGAGTCAGGCCACTGAAGAATATCAGAATGACTAACAGGTGAATCAGGCCACCAAGATGTAATTATTTCTAGCTCAGCAGGCCCATGACACCTCAGGCCATCAAGGAAGAGATGCAACATATCAATGGACTTGTGATCAAGGGGTGGACTTTACCATGGACACTATCACACAGGGTACCCATGAATGTGAAATATGCACTGCAATCAAGCAGGCCAACCAGTTAAAAGCCCCTGTGGTATGGAGGACAATGGCTGAAATATAAATATGGGGAAACTTGGAAGACTGACTATATCACACTCCCACAAACCTGCCAAGGCAAGCACCATGTGCTTGCAATGGTGGAAACAAGAACCAGATAGCTGGAAACTAACCTGTGCCCCATGACACTGCCAAGAACACTATCCTGGGCCTTGGAAAGCAAGTCTTACAGCAATGTGGTACTCCAGAAAGAATTGAGTCAGACAACGGGGCTCATTTTTGAAACAACCTCATAGACCCTTTGGCCAAAGAACATCACACTGAGTGGGTATATCACATTCCCTATCATGCACCAGCCTCTGGAAAGATGGAATGATGTAATGGACTGTTAAAGACTACACTGAGATCAATGGGTGGTGCTACCTTCAAACACTAGGATACACATTGAGGCAAAGGCCACAGGGTTAGGCAACACCAGAGGATCTGCTAATTGGGCTGTCCGTGCCCAATCAAAACTTTTACATACTGCAGAAGGAGATAAAGTTCCTGTAGCGCACATTACAAATATGCTGGGGAAAACAATCTGGGTTATTCATGCCTCAGGCAAAGGCAAATCCATCCATGGGATTGCTTTTGCTCAAGGACCCATGGGCACTTAGTGGGTAATGCAGGAGGATGGGGAAGTCCAGTGTGTGCCTCAAGGGGATTTGATTTTGGATGAGAAGAGACAATGAACTTAACTATATGATGTTAATAACTATATAACACTATTATCACTTCTATGGCAGCTATATGCCCATCAGTGCACTGGGCATCTCACAATGCCCATCTGTGCCACTCTAGATTTGGGGATCCGAACACGACTCCCCTTCAATCACCACATTAATGATGAATGAATTGTGATGAAACCAAACAAGGGCAGCCTTGATGGAATCAGAACTGGCTTCAACATGTGACAAGACCACAGACCGGTTTTCCTGCCTGAAAGATTGTTATGATAGAAGGATTCCAAAGTCATGGACTAAATGAACTCAGCAGACTTTTATAGGGATGGCCCATCGACTAACGAAATGAAATTATATCTATGTGTATATCTATCAAAAGACAGGAAAGGCAACGGTGTAGTGGACAGCCAGGCATCTGGCATGATGTAAATGGTATGGAATAAGGGGTGGATACTGTCCCCATAGCAGCTGGGATAGAGTTCATTTTTTTTCTTGGCAGCTGCTACAGTGCTGTTTTAGATTCAGTTTGAGAATAATGTTGATAACACACTGTAGAAGCCCAGAAGGTGCTAATGTGAGCCTTCTGGCCACAAGCCAGGCAAAACTGAAATCCAGCAACTGGAATCCTATCAATGCATACATAAAAATGTCCCAGACATTCGGATTCCAGTTGGTTCTCATCAGCAATTAATAGTTTCTAATAGGTATGGGAGCACAACATTCAATATTAATGCAGTGGGATGCTGAGAAGCTGGATGTATGACCTGGATAACAGAATTAAAATCACTGGAGTAAACAAAGCAAGTGTTATCTGCCAAGCTGCTAAGGTTAATTTATGGCTCCTGGGTGAGAAGAGGATGTTAGCTACTCACTTTGCAATTAAAGATCGTAATGAAAACATTTTTTGATGTTCTGAACGATTGAACCTGACGTCTGGACAGCAGCATGTGGTCCTTCGGTTCAAACGTTAACCCAAACCAGAGATGCAGTGCACTCCACGCAGCACCTGCAGTCCCTGATCCAAGGACTGCCAGTACATCACAGTGCCAGATTTTTGCTGTGGCACAAGGTGGAATTTCTGAAGTTCTAGTTGATTTGGCCCCACTAACAGCTGTGGTACTCAGTACCACAAACCTAACAGCCACACTACCAGCAGCGGGGTGGTAACAGATTTGGAGAAGAGAGGTATTATCACTCACTCACATTCCCCTTCTGATTCTCCAGTCTGGCTGGTGAGAGACAGACAGTTGTGGTTTACAGTTCATTACAGGCAATTGAATACTGATACTATGCTTTTAACTGCTGCTGTGCTAACTTTTGCAGAACTGGTAACTCGAATTCAGAAAGCATCCCACTTGTGGATGGCAACCATAGATGTAAAAAATGGTTTTTATGATTCCACACCGGGAACATGACAAGGCTCAAATTGCACTTAACTGGAAAGGAGTGCAATACACCTTTCAAGAAACTCCTGCAGGGGTATAAGCATTCACCTATGATTGCACATGCTGTGCTTGCTGAACTTTTACAGACAGTCTCACTCCCTCTGGACATGAAATTATGTAATACTCTAATTGCAGGAGACCACCCTGAAAAGGTGGTGGAAGCAGCAACAACAGTGCAGAAAGCACTTCATGAAGTGTAATTTGAGATTCTACCTGAGGAATGTCAAGGCCAAACTGGCCCTGTCAGAAAAATATCTTTACTGTTCAACTCAACTGCATTTAAAGAGACAGAACAAAGATAGTCTGAGTGGGAAAAATTAACTTTGTCATTAGTCCAAGCCGTCAGATAACTTCAGCCACTAAGGAGTAACCTGTTCGGACTAACCCTGCCAAGACTTGTATTGTTTTCTCTTTCCAGGAATGATGCCAGCACACCCCCAGCGAAGATGAAGCTAACCAAAGGACTGCTTATCCTTCTTGCAGGAACAATCATTGCCAGCATGAACCAAATCTGGTTCACACATCAACAAGCTCAACCCTGAGGGTGGAGACCCTCAGTTCTTATTTATGCTAATCAGTATGGTAACTATAGTACATTCTACATCCCACATGCTTCTCAGTTGTGGGTACAATTTACTGTGGCAGCAATTATAAAGGAAGAAGATAAATGCTATTTGTCCACTGACATTCAGAAGATAACCTGGGCAAATGCAACGAAATTTGAAAGGGAATTCCACTCTTGGTGGTAACTAGTTAATTTCCCTTATGACTTCACCAACAGTAAAGCCACAGTTTTTGTTTTGACAATACACAGTGCTTTGGTATATACTATATATTCAGTCATTATGTCAGGCTTAGATCACAATGGAGCTGTACTCTATCCCCTGGAAGAGTACAGGCCCAATGGAATGGATGTGCCTGTATGATAACCCTTTGTGATTTTGTACTTGTAGACAAATTTATTGTAAATACAAGTAATCACTCTAATATGTGTCTGTAATTTTTTTAACATTATGGGATGCAATTTTATTTACTCAGCTCCTGTTATATCTTATCAATTGTTATGATTTAATTATACACTGATTTAAAGCATACAGCCTATCCCTATTGAATGAATCTCACCTTGATACAGACAAAAGACTTTGATTATCATTCATAATGATGTGGAAAAAATCCAACAAGCATTGCAACAAGAAAAACAGGGAACACCATTAGTAGGACATTTTATTTGGATGGTCACCAACGGCAATGGGAATTCTTAACAAGATGTTACACCCTGTGATTGTTGTTTTAATGTTAACCTCTCTGCTTTTTATTTTGGTAATCTAATTACACCTTAAGATGTAGGGGATTAAAATGAGATTAGCCCCAAAATTTAGAGACCACTCATAGAATGCATTTGCCCCTTTCTGTCTCTCCTCTCTTCTCTCTTTTCAATGGATCACCAAGTCTATATTGGTGTTTGAGCCATGGAGTGGTGTAGAATCCTAGAAAATAAGGGGCTAATGTGTATGTCTCAAACACCAATAACCAGATAGCTGTGGAGCCAAGCAAGGATTGCTAGTAATAACAGCCGAGGATTGTTGGTAATAACACACTGCGAGAAAGAACAGGATGTGGCTGGACAAGGGGGCCATGTGGAGGTAGGGCAGTAGTTTTCTGGGACAAATGTCCTTGTTCTAGTTTCTGGAGGTAAGCACAACACAATACACCACAAATGCAGGAATAAAGTCAAGAAGCAGGCATGGACTGTGGGAGGGGGGAAATCAAGACCACCAAAGACCCCTGAAGCCCTCCAACACACTTCCATAAAGGTCCAGAACAGACTGCACATGAGAACTAACTTGCATAGAAAGCAAGAAACTTATCTCCAGGGTGGGGAAAACCTATATATAAAAAGGTACTCCCACAAAGCCCAGATGGCACACACAGGACCCTGGACACCCCAGCTGTATCAATGCTGGGACCAGGACTGATGATCTCTTTTTCTTTTCCTCTCCCCCTCTTTAATTCATCTCTCACTTTCTTCCCTTTTGCCCTACCCCTTTATTCAAAACCCACTGCCATGTACTTATATAGTAGGTCAGGGACTAGTATACCAATTCCCATGCTAAGTGTGTAGTTTACTAATAAAATTGTGAGGTTTTGTGGACCCTCTGACTTTTGTCATTCCTTTCAACCATGACCATCTACAAATCTTGGGTGCTCCCTTCCCCTTAAGGGTAGGACATCATACACACTGATGTTTTGGTTGTTGCTAAGCAGTGCTTACTCTAAATCAAGGACTTTTCAGTATACCATGCTCTGCCAGTGAGCAGGTGCATAAGGAGGGTGGGGAGGAGGGGAGAAGCATAGCCAGGAGTGGGAGCCTATGCTGGAATCACTTCTGGAGTTTGTCCCTAGCCTGGGGGGTATAATAAAAATGCTCCTGTACCTCTGCACCTAAGACCTGATACAGGGCAGAGAAGGAACAAGACAATCCCAATGACAAAAATGAAACATGCAGGGAGGGAAGTTTTAGGTTACTGCTATAAATGACACAGCAGCACATCAAAACAAGCTGTATAACTAAAAGCAGCACTTTCTGAATTATTTTAATTTCAGAATCAATAGTGCTGTAGGCATTTACAAAACATATAGCTGTGTAACCCATGGGCTACATTAAAATTAATATACGTAGGGATGACATTTTCATTTTAGAAACTTTTTTCCACCTAGAAAGGAGTTTCTTGTGTATCTACGCTAGACCTAATGTTATATTAACATACTCTTTCTAAGCCCTACAGGTATGGCTTTTATTTTTGCTTCTTCATTACTCTTACTTTCTCATTTTAGGTTTTCCCCTATTTTAGGGATGCATCAGACAAAACAAAAAGATCTTAACACATAGCAGAACTTTCCTAGGATGAAACAGTCAATATGTCCCAAAAATAATGAATATGGATTTGATAAGCATGCTGAACACTCATACTGTCCACTGACTAAAATGATAGTTTCGTTTTTAAAAGCTAAGCATACAGTAGATAGTCTAGTTTTTTTCTCTCTTCTAATGTTCAAAGAAAGCTGTATAGAAAAGCATCTTCTGTATCCTTCAAAGTTTCAGAAAATTTTATACCTCCAGGAGCAGCATATATTTGGCATCCCAGCTAGAAAACCAACAACCACACTGTAAGATGCAGCTAAGCAAAATCCTTGGATCAGCTGCAGTCATAGCAACTAGAGCTACCACCCCAAGGTCCCACAGCCTGGCAACCATCTGCAAGGAAGCAGCGTGCCCACAATACTTCAGAACGAGATCTAAGAACCATTAATTCAGTTTCTCCAGAAAGAGCTCCCACTTTTCATGTGGGCAGATAGATAACTGGGAAACTAAAATACTGTGTTACACATGTTGGTTTCAGAAAGCAAGCCAAAGTCTCATAAGTTTCTAGCAAAGCTCCTCTGAAGCTGCTGCACTTTGACAGGTGCTTTTTCTTCAGAAAAGTCATACTGGTGCTGTGTGGGCAAGAGCATGTTTACTTCCATTTTTTTACTAAGAACAGAAACTGTCTGCATCAGTGTATGGGAGCAACATGTGGTCCAACATCATCATTTGTCAATTTGCCATCATACACCAGTCAGTGTTTGGTGTATGCTAGAGATACAGGCTCAGAAGGATTTCAGACAGCTGATAAATAGTGCCAGTATCAATGGCAGGTTTGGAGGCTGAAGGGCACAGAAAAGCTTCAGACTACTTTCTAAGAATGGCTTACCTTCAGCATTTAATAGCATACCTATCGCTTAATTTTGAACATTAGCAGAGCAGCAGACCTGCCTGTCACATTGTTTCTAGGCAGATCTCTGACAGTTATCCTGGAGTTCAGCATGAAGACATCAAAAAGTAAGATGACACTTTACCTACACAGATGAACGGACATTAAAAAGTATGCATGCTGGTCAAGAACACAAATTTTTAAGGATTTCGAGAAAAGCCTAGCTTTAAAAACCTCACTTCAGGACCCTTCTCACACTGCCATGTACTGGCCAGACTCAGAGGAAACAGTGCTCTCTTAGGATACCCTCCGGCCTAAACAGGATGAAAAAATATTTCTTATAGTGTATGCACTTCAGACTGGTCAAGGGACCTTCTGTTCTCTATTTGATTTCAGCAAGGGATCATGTTTCAAAACAGCTTTTGATAGCTTTAATAGTAGTTATAACAGCTCTCAGGTTTTGCCTGGAAGACAAACTTCTACCTCAGACCTTTGGATGGGGAAAACATTGCCAGACTCCTTTGGCCTTCAACATTGGATGACTCATCTGTCCCCAAGACCACGTGAAACTAAACACTTTTATACTGGGAAGAGAAAAAAGTCCTGAAATGCTAAGGTTATTCTATACTTATAAGCATGTGATGGAGGAGAGAGAGAAGGGTCAAACAGTTACTGTAACAGAATAAAGCAGCAATATGGGACAGAACTGTGTGGCAAATCGGTATGCTAAACCTCAGTCACCTTCTGAACTGCAGCGATTCTTGCAAGCATCCTGTCCCTACTTGCAAAATACAAACCAGGAGCTACACAAAGTAGACAAAGCCCCTGGAAGTGTTGTACCAGACTTGTTATGTCCCACTTCTGAGCCCAATGCCAGCATTTCTAGGCACACAGAAAAATCCCATATATCCAGTTATAGCAACAGCCTTCAACATAGACAAGCTTGTACTATGCATTCCATTAGTTAAAAATGAACTGAAACCCCAAAACAAAGGTTCAGAATATTCTTTTAATACAAGTGTTAAATCTCTTTGTGAAAAATTCTCAATTATTGGCTGCTGAAGAAGAAGGAAACCTATTTCCAAAGCTTACTATGACAGCTGCACAATATACCATCCTACCCTGCAACAGCAGGGCTGGACCAGACCATCTCTTTGGGTTCTGGTCACTCCATGGCCATGCAAACGTGCATGCACAAACCAATTCCATCCCTCTACTATTATCATGGGTTTTCTAAGAAATACTTACGTGTATTTTTTTTTCATCTGCCAACAACTTTTCCAAACTTCCTAATCCCACTGCCATGCTTACTGCTCTCACCATGAATAAAGAGGGTCAGCCTTGTCATGCCTGCTGTCTCTGCTTGACAAAATACACACACACCAAGTAAGGCATGCAACAAGTCTACATCAGATTTTATGGATGGTTTTCTTCCCCACCACAAAGGTCAGAAGCTGAAAAAGCAAACAAGAAAACACCACCACCTAGGTAAAAATATTTTCACAATTTTTCAACACTTCCACCATAAGAAAAGTGGTTTTCTTGCCACTGAGGGGTAATTTAAATTTGTAAACTGTCTTTCTGTTCACAAGACAATTCTTTTGTTCTCAACTTTTTTGCAAACACTAGCTGCAACAAGAAACTAAAAACTGGTACATCAACACTAAATTATGTAGTTTGATATACTGGAAATCTCAGAAGTATCTTCAGTGCTAACATGAACCAGTCAATAACCTATCCTCACCTGCTGTCAAAAGGATCTGTACAAGTACTTTATTAAAGTTATTTCCACTTCTCCAAATATTTCATATCACTGTCTCACACAATCAGATGCCAAGACGGAATTTGCTTACTCCAGGTGCCACAGGGAATCCACATCTTGAATCAGCTCATATCCAGCTTTCACTTTAATGCCAAGGTGAACTGTATTTCAACAAGTCCCAGGTTGCACATAACAATGCACCTTCAAGTGAAGAGTGAGGCAGACTGAATTAAGTGGAGAGGAACACACAAAGGAACCTTTCCCAGTTAGGAAACAAATAGATAACCACATTCAAGTGTTCTGCAGAATGCAGCTGGGGCACAACACACACAAGCAAGCCGGTAGCATCAAAGCAAAGCAATTACACACTCATAAGAAATCATCACCAAGACTACTTGGTGATGATCGAGCATCTCCCATGACTACCAGCCAGCTGGCCTTCCTTCATAAGCATCATTTCAGAAGATACCAAGAGCCCAGGACCACTCTACCTGCCCAGTTGTGCAGCCAGAAAGTCCCACAAGCCTGTATACTTCCTTCTCTGCAAAGATTCCCCAGGGTCCCATGTAGTAGTGTAACCTTTATGTGAACTTCTTCAGAGCTTATTAACTGAGTATAATCGTGTCCATGAAGTGCAAAAATAAAACAAAATGAAAAACATATGCCCTGGCGTGGGGGAAAAAATCCAACACCTCACAAATTGTTTTTTTATGTAAAGACTTTTACATGAGCAAAACTGTAATTTGACACAGATGTTTCTTTGCAGAACACCTGGATTTTTCACACGAGTATCCAATAGCATTTTTCCTTTAGAGCAATGGCTATAAAATCAGCCACAGAGAGCATCCCACAGCTTCATACAACTCACGCCAGATAGGCGTGTTTAACGCCCATCCCATGCGGATATCCCGTTCCTAGGGAGAACCTCTCAAACCGGACTGTGCATAAGCGTTGCTCAATTCTTCCCCCAGATCTCACCTATATTGTAAAAATCAACTAAAACCCCACCAATTCTTTACTCCTCCAGCTGCTCTGGCTGCCTGTCCTTACTTGGACGAGCTCCTCAATCTTACTGCCGCTCCCCACTCCCCCGCAGCACTCCCCTCCCCTGCACTGGAGCCCACTGGCCGAGGCGGTGCGAAACACTCACCTCATGCACTAGCCAGGCCGGGGTGTTTCAAGATGTTACTGCAGAAGTGACGTTTCAACCGACGCAGGGACAGAGCCCCTTTTGCCCGCCCCCTTCCCTTCCCCCCCCGCCTTCGCGGGCAGCTTCTGCCCTTGCTACCGACAACACCCAGGGAGATGATGGCCATTACACGACAATCGCGGCACACGGGCACAGGGAGCACACACCCCCATGGCAAGGGGACAGCTCCCAGAAACAGTGCAGCCTCCCTCACCAGCAGCTGCATCTCGGCCCGAACGGCTGGCACCTGGAACCAGTCTATCTCCTCTATCATGATGGTGGAGACAAGGCGGAAAGAAAGAAGACCGAACACGGGGAGACTCCTCAAACGTCAAAAGATTATGCCAACGCCACCGCCCACCACAGGTTCTGCCTTATTATCATCGCCACCGAAGTGACTCAGCCGCGCCGCTTCCGGGCCCGGCCCCCACTGCCCCGCCCTATATTTGCATATTCATGAAAGGCAGGAGTTCTGGCAATAATTCCGGGATCCAGACGCTCGCTTCTCCTCGGCCCTCGCCTCACTGCCGCAGGGACGTACACTTTCCTCCCTCAGGAGGTGCGGGGACACTTCAGGGAGAGGTGGAGAGAAAAAGAATAGCCAACGCCGACAATGTTCTGCGCCCGGATTAGTTGCACGCCGCTTCTGGTGCGTTGCCATGGTTGCTACTATCGACTTCCGTTGGCCAGATGGGTGTAGGGCTATTGTGAGGAGCAGCTGGTGGCGGGGAGCCACTGCAGTAGCTGCCATGTTAGTCAAGGTGGGCGACAGGCACTGGTAGGTAAAGGGTTTGACATGAGCGGGCATCGTAGCAGGGCTGTGTCGCCCTCTCGTGTGATAGCGCCGTGGTGAGCTCACCACCTGTGCTTCGTTTTTCAGGGGATTAGCGATTCACACGAGGGAGCATCACTATGCGGCCATGCTGTCTCTGCTGCCCTCAGCTCCTGCTCTGAGCGCAAGCCTCACTGTCACTGGTGTGACACCAGGACCACAATGAGATCACCATTCCCACTGTCACCACATGTTACATTGACATGCACATCCCAGCTCCATTCCCTCTAAAGTGCCACATAGAGCTGTAATCCCCCAGGGCTGGGTGGGACATGGGGGCTTGGTACAGTCCCTCTTTGGCACTGCTTGCTGTGTTGTTACATCATGTTGCATCACTCTGTTACTGCACTGAGGTATGTCATCACTCTGCCACTGATACCCTGCATGTTCCATGGCACTTCTATGTGTTCCCACCCTACTCAGGCAAACCAACATGTCCCAAAGCTGCAGCACCCCACACTGTCACAGTACTGTTGCATCCCTATGAGACTACAAGAGTCTCTGGTCATCACTATATTATGCCTTTTTGTCACTGTTACAGTGTATGGCACTTCCAGGACAGGTTTTAATGCACTTGAGATGTCCTTAGTCTGTCAGAGAATCTTTAAGGCTGCTAAATAGATAGGTTGAAATCCTGTTGTACTTGAGTCGGTCACAGTTGAGACGGAGACAATACAAAATATCACACTCCATTTTCAGAAGGCTTCAAACCCCATTTTATTATAGCATGCATGCTTTTTATACATTCTTACAAGACTCATAAGTTTACACTTTACTCATTGGTCAGGAAAGACAAAAAAAGTGCTTATTGGAATAGACAGTTGCAGGTTTCTCTTATTTATCCTTCTCTCTTGCTTGGTTTCTATGTCAACAACCTAGGTAGGAAATTCTTTCAGAGGTAAACATGGATCCTCTTATCAAACTTCTCTCTGGCTCACAGAAGTTGCTGTAAAACCTCTTCCACAATTCCCCCTTTTTTTGTATTTGAACCACAAACACAACTGCTAAAGACTTTTGCAGGGCCCTTGCAAAAATCTAAGCAGACAGGGGTGACACAAAATGTGGGAACCCTGAGAGGCATTCCCTGCATTAGGGAGACACAAGAAGCTTCCTTCAAAAGCTGTTAAGACCCCATTGGCTCCTTCCCTTGTTCCTATGTCCCTCAGCCACTCCCTCCCTATTCCCCCATTGGCCCTTTGTACTGCCCTGATACCACTGCTTAGCCCCTACCTCTGGACTCAGAGAAACCTGAACTCCCACCATGAGTGTACCCTTGGACCCTGAACATCTCACCACATGGCTGAATTAAACATCTGTGGATATTATGCAAAGGTCTTTTTTGCTTCCTTACCCTGGACTTTATTAGCAGCTATTCTGGCTGCTACAACAAAACAATGATGACAACCACCAGCAAAATTAAGAGTCCACCTTCCAACAATATCCCAAGCCATTCAGCAATATCCCAGCTTACAAGAAAACTACTCAAACATTTCCGTCCTTCATTCATCTGCTAATGACTAACTTCTTCCTTCAAATCCAAAACTCCCATGAACTGATCCACTATGATCTAACAAGCCCATACAACATATACCCTCAAAATCCTGATGTTCATAACCATGCACCAACAATAAAGATGCACCAACAAGGCACATAGAAAATGAATTTTCAAATGCTGTTACAAACCCCGCAGTCCCTTAAAGACACATTTATGGTGGGATGACACTTTCACTTTTAGTTGAATACATTTTTCTCCGCAGAGAATTAGAGACCGAGTCATCTGCCTAGTCACCACTTAGAACTAAGTAGCATCCACTTAACTTACAACTGGTTGCTGCTATCAGAATGGGCAACTAACCTAGTTGTTCAAAGTGTGAAACCTTAACTACTAATTCAACACCCCTATGCAAAGGCAACACTTCTCCCCTAGGTACATTAAATTCCCCTATTTTGGGAACCTTGGTGCCATGCAAAGGGGAATGGTACAAGACATATTACTCAGCACTACCAACCTGTCTGTAGAAAAATACTAAGAACTAAAGTAAAGGTAACATCCACCAATTTAAATTTGAGTTTTCAGCGTGAGTCAATATCCCCATTTACTCTGCCTTGAATTATCATCTTCACAGCATGTTCTTTGAGGGTCCATGCTTCAATCCACCTAGTGGCCAGTGTCACCCACTCATTCTACTTCAGCTGCAGAACCACCCATCCTGTTCCTTCCTACATACTCCAAATAAGACTTAGCACAATGAGCAAAAACTCAACAAGGGCCATTCTCTGTCAGAACACGTGTCCCTTCCTTCATGTTATTAATTCCACTGAGCCAGTCCACCTTCCAGTAATCAAATCTTTAACCCATACCTTAATATTTTTACAAACATTTGACTATTTAGAACTCAAAGAAGAAAAATTATAGAATATAGGAGACAATTGTAAATCAAGTAAAGGACTGTCCTAGTTTAGGGCAAATTTGGGACAAAACCTCCAAAGGGGGGCCTCCCCAGAAAGCAAACCCATATGGCCCCTCCCCCCAACCAGTTTGGGAAAAATTTCCTCAGAGAGAAGTGGAAAAAAAATCTGTTTATTTAACAGGCAAAGCACTCCCCAGCACACAAAATGAACAATACCGGATGACAAAACTCGTTCATTCAGAAAGTCTCTCCTGTGGGTGGTCGCTCTGTTATCAGCCCCTCCGGCGCTGGGAAAGGCTGCTGCCCGGAGTAGGCCCCGGTGGGCCACAAAGTGCAAGCTCTCGGTGCTTTCCTGGGTCCCCAGTCCGGAGTAGGTTGAAACAGTTCCAAAAAAAGGGAAAGAAAAACAGTCCAGGGAACTTCTCTGCCTCAGCTAGCTAAACTGACTAAAAAGCAAAGGAGTGCTCTGTTCTGCTCCGGCCGTGCCCAGAAAACACAGTCCAGGGCAGAATGTGGAGGAGTGAGTGCAGTCTCTGATAACGAAACTCTGTGCTTCTTCTTCTCCCAGCCTTCGCTCTCAGAACCAGTCTTGAAGGCACAGAATATAATGTCCAGCATAAACAGAACAGATGATTGGGGATACAAGCATCATAACATCACCCTAGGACAAGGATGTAAAAAGTTTAACACATAAACAACTTTATCTAATCTCACTTAAGGTAACTCCCTATACATTCATCCTTTTTATTTTTAAACCTGGCACTTCAAAACACCATGACCGTGTTCAAAAATTACTTGCCCTATTGAAATATGGGGAATGATCAACACCACAGGAATGAAAAAATGTCTGCCATTTTTGTGAAACATATGCTGGGCCATTATCTGTCTTTTTTTACTATGAAACACCTAAAATAGAAAAGGCATGGCAAAAATGACAAATAACACCCCAAGCTGCTTCACCTGCCAGTGCTAATGCAACCATGGCATGAGCAAAGATGTCAATTGTAGCATAAACAGACTTTAAATGGCCAAACTCAGGCATTTTTTAACATCTGTTTGTCATTCTTACAAAGGGAGTAGGTGCCTAGGATTGGTACCATAATATTATGAAATATGAGTCATATGCCAGTCAGGACAAGAAGAAATAATTGATTTTGCTTCACTTTGTGACAAATTATTGCCGTAGTGCCTAAGCACCTTGGTGAAAAAATTGATGAGATAACACATTAGGTACCATTTTTACTGCCAAAGCAGCCACAAGGGAATCCACATCAACCAATTAAGGAGACCCTAGTTGAATCATAAATTCATATTCCCAATGACCATCCTTTTTCCAGGCTACAGCTGCTTTTCCAGTTTTCCCTGATCCATCTGTAAAAACTGTTGTACGTTCCAGTGGAACAGGAGAACAAATTTGTTTCCCCTAAAAAGGAATGTCCCAAGTCAAAGTCAAAATAGGATGAGAAGGTAAATGATACGTTATTTAACCTGTAAAATAAGATAAAGCAGATTGCATTTCATGATTATTTTGAAAACACCATTCAAAATACTATTGCTATACAGATTTCACAATAGTTACAGGATCATGGTCTAAGTTTTTATGACATCTGTGACCCTTGATAATGATATCTGCAAAAAACTCATAAAGTCCTGAAGCTGTTTTTCGAGATCTGAAAAATAAATATATCCGTTCCAAAATATGCAATTTATCTTCTCAATCATCATTCCATTGACACAATAGTCCACATGGTATTTTTGTTCTTTCAAAAGAAATAATTACACACCAAAAAAAGTATTTATCCTGTTAACAAGTTTGCATGTCAAAGGCAATTCAACTTCTTCCATTACCTTTTCTTTTTACTGCATCAATCAAATATCTCTCATCAGTAGAACTAATCCCTACCAATAATTCAAACAAAGATTGCATTTGATTAGTTATCCCTAAATGTGACCTAATCCAATCTATTGCATCAACCAATTTTTATACATCAGTAACAGTTTTAACTTCAATATATAATTTTACAGGTTGGTACATAATCCGAGTATCAGTTAGTATCAACCCCAAATATTTCCAAGGCATCTATTTTCATACTTTCTCTGGGGCAATAACTAAACCCAAAAGTTTTCAAATTTGTTACAGCACATTGTTCAAGATCTGACAACTGTTGTTTATTATCAGAAGCCAACAAGATATCATCCATGTAATGATAGCAATAGCAATTACTAAATTGCTCTCATACCTTTGATAAGGCCTGTGCCACAAACCATTAACAGATAGTAGGCGAACTTCTCATTCCTTGAAGAACTCTCCACTGATATATTTTATTAGGTTCAGCATGATTTAAAGAGGGCACAGTAAAAGCAAATTTTTTCCTTATCTTGTTCAGCCAATGGAATGGTAAAAAAGCAATCTTTTAAATCAATAATAATTATCTCCCATCCCTGTGGAATCATTGTAAGTGTTGAAAGACCTAATTGTAAAGGTCCCATTGTAGCCATTACAGCATTTATCTGCCATAGATCATGCAAAAGTCTCCATTTTCCTGATTTCTTTTTTATCACCAAAACAGGGGTATTCCATGAACTAAATGACTCTTCAGTATGTCCAGCTTACAGCTACTAATGCTTGCCGGGCAGTAAGCTTTTCAATAGGAAGGAGACACTGGTCAGTCCAGACAGGTTTATCTGTCAACCATGTCAGGGTTACAACTGGAAGCTTAAGGCTCTGCATCACAATAGTCCCTACTAAAATTACGTAGTAATTTTAACACCCCTATGGGATAAACAATCTCGTCCCCATAAATTATGTAAGGCATTGGTAACGTAAGGCCTGATGTTAGCTTGTTAGCCATCAGCATTTCTTATATTTATCACAATATCAGACAGACCATCTGTAGTCGAGCCATCCAGCCCCATGATTCCAAAACCTGCTTGAGTGACAGGCCATGACTGAAGCCAAAAAAGATGTGAAGTTATAGTTACATCTGCTCCCATGTCAATCAAACCTGTTATTATTATGGTCTCTGGATGATGTCCCTTGTCTGTAATGATGCATTCCTTTTCTGGGTGTTGATCTGTCACTTTTTGAATCCAAAATACTTGAGGTGGTCCTGTAGATCCAAGACCTCCTATACCAGACTCCGATTCACTGCAACTGGAACATAACACAAAAATAACAAGTTGAACAATACAAATTCCTTTTTTAATAGTAACAGGGGGTTCACTAACAGACACCATAGCATAAATTTGTTCCACATAATCAGAATCAATAATGCCTAAATGTACATTACTACCTTAAATAATATACAAATATCAAATACAATACATCACACACATTTATGATATAGGTTTTTAAACTAAGCAATTTCATTGTTACAATATTCAGTAATGTTTCCTTTAGATTTTTTCTACTGTTTTTTATCAGACTCTAGAATCTAAAGATTGTTTCTTATAAATTTCTAAACTTTTTGACACATCAAAACTTGCTGACAGTAGACTAAGTACTGATTTTAATCAAATATCTCTAGCTAAGGGAAAGTTCACATCAGGGCCTCGGTGAGGGAGGGGTCCAGGTTCGTCTAGGTGGAGTGGCAACACAGAGGTCTGAGCAGCTCCCAACACTTTCGAAAGTCCTGAGAGGGGCCCAGGGCAGCCAACAGCCTAAGGGGGGTAGGGAGATGGAACAGGACGGCTCCAACCCTGCCCCCACGGAGTTCCTCCAACTGCAGCAGACACAGCCCCCACCGTGTGGGCGCAGTTCCAGCCCCACCCCTGCACAGCCTCTGAAAGGGCAGCAACGGCAGGAGGGGTCCCGGGGGGTTCAAGGGAGGCCCCAGTGAAAAATGTGCATTTTATGATTGGCTTTTCGCAAGTATTAAAATGAATATTGTATGTGTTATGTTAGAAAGTTATGCTGTATTAATTTTCTTAAGTAGTGTGTTAAATATAGTTTTAGGTTATAACATAATGTTAAAATAGAAACTATGCTATGTAAGATACTTTTTTAAAAGAAAGGATTCGCACCAGACAGCAGCCGCAGGACACCTAAATCTTTCAGAGAAAGAGAATTTATTGCTTCCTTATCAGCAGAAAACTCACTTCTTCCCGTCTTTTTGGACGTTAGGATTAGGAGGAGAAGTTGAAAATTACCAAAGTCCTGTGTTTGAATAGAATTTATGCATCATGTATGAGGTGTATGAATATGCAACAGGTGATTGTTTTTAAAGGTTAATCCTCTGTTAACGGGTGTCCTTTTTTGGGCTTGTGTTGCCCAGAAAAAGGTACCCCGACGTCCTTATCTCTTTGTTTTTATTGTCTCATATTGTCCTAATCTCAACTGTTCAGATTTTATTACTCTAATTATATTACTATTTTTATAACCATTGTATTACTATTAAACTTTTAAAAATTTTAAAAACAAGTGATTGGCGTTTTTCACAATTATGGTAGCAGAGGATGGTTAACACCTCGCTGCTGGTGCCTTAGGAGAGTCAGAGTGAGGAAGGCCCGCCCTGCCCAATTAGGCAGCCTCGCTCTGTTTCCCCTGGTGTGACCAACAGACGCAGGTTATGATCGATGGACAAAAGGAGGCAATAAAACAAAGATAAGGGAAAAAGGCTCCCTTTCTAAAACCGCAGTAATTGTCCCCCTAAGAGCAGTAGTGCTCACGAAGAACCCAGAAAGGAAAAGGGATTGGTAAGTACTTTTCGAGGGGGCAGGTATGGGGGGATGAATGTGTGTGAATGAGAGGCGAGCTGGTTACCCCAGACCTGCTAACCAAGTGTGGAATCTCCCATGCTGCGGTTCTGTCTTTCCGCAAGGAAAACGGCCAGTAAAGAGACGAAGTGAGTGATATAAGGAGTGAGAGAATCCCCCGGTGTAACTGGGACTGGGTCTCAGGGAGGGGTTGGACCCCTCGGAGGAAGGGAGCAGTTTCCTAGCCCAATCCACTAGGAAACAGGACAAGAGGGGCCCCTAAAAACCTGCTGGGTTGAGGGATTTACATTCCAAGAGCATCCAGGGTTGAGCACAATTCTGCCGGTTGAGGATATGCCCCAGAGCATCTGGGGTTGGACAACACAGCTAGATGGAGGGACAAAAATTTTTGCCCAAGAGTATCCAGGGTTGGACAACACAGCCAAAAAAAAAAAAAATGAAATGCCCAAGAGCATCTGCATTGTACCACATAGCTGGATTGAGGGAACAATGCCCAAGAGCATCTGGGGTTGGACAGCACAGCTGGATTGAGGAATATCCAATAGCACCGGGACTGGCCAGTAACACCTAAAATTGTAATAGGTGGTTTGAAAGTAAAAGGTACCTTATTGTTGTCTTGTTGTGTGTGTGAGAGTGAGTGACACGCAGACAGCCTCACAGGTGACTGGCACCAGTGGCATCAGAGCCAGGGCCCTTCCAGGAGGCCCGGCGATACTGAAACCCTGAGGTCAACCTCAAGGCGAGGGGGGGCCACAAGGACCCGTGATTCTCTGGCGACAGGGATCCGCTTTGTGTCCTGAGGGTGTGAAAGAATGTGTGAAAGTGATTGAGAAATAAAAGTGAGTGAATGTAGAAAATGAAAGTATATGTAATGTAGATTGTGTATTTTAAGCTTTACCATATCTCCTTGGAGGGAAGGTGTATGTATTGAAAAGTAGTGTGAGAAAAAGGTTTTTTATTTTTGGGTGTGAGTAGTTGAAAGAAAAGTGGTATTTAAGCTGTTAGTGAAAGTGAGAAACAGAGGCAAGGGATGAATAGATAAGATCTTGAAAATGGAACAGAAAACCAGTAAGTTGGGTACAGGAAAAAAGGGGGAATAAAAGCATACTAGCAGACATACCCCAAGATAGCCCTTTGGGAGTTATGTTAGCTAACAGAAATACAACTCCTTGCAAAAGGAGAAAATACAGGATATGCAGTAATTGATGATGAAAAAAAACAAAACCAAAAAAACAAACAAACATGCAAACTATTAAAAAAAGGAAAATTACCATCAAACTGGTCAACTCAAACCTGTGAGTTATATGCTGTAAAAGAGCACTGGAATATTTAGCACACAAGAAAGGAAATATATATACTGATTCAAGGTATGCCTTTGGAGTAGTACATAACTTTGGAAAAATTTGGGAAGAAAGATGACTACTTAATTCAAGAGGAAAAGGATTAGATTTAATCCAGAAGAAAAAGAATATACTCCATGCTAGGGGAGGAAACAAATTAATGACTATCGTAATTTAATAATCAAGGGAATAAAAGAGTCAGCACCCCAAGACCAAAATGCTAAAAAGTCTTTTAAGGGACAGCTTTTAAGGGGGAAAAGAAGAGACTCCAACTAAATGGTTCGACAGACTTAGGAGAAATATGAAACAATATTCCAGGATGGACCCTGAAACTGATGTGGGAAAAGCTTTGTTAAGGATTAACTTTGTTACTAATGCTAAGCCAGATATTAGAAAAAAATTAGAAAAAATGATGATTGGCATAAGAGATCATTAGATGATTTATTAAAGGAAGCTCAGAAAGTTTATGTCCGGGGAGATGAAGAAAAGGCTACACTGAAAGCAAAACTTATGGTAGCCACCATGTGAGAAAACAATTTTCAGAAAAAAAATCAAAAACACACAGGCACTACTCCTAAATATGAAGGGGGTAGAGACAGGGGAAGGGAAAAGTATAGAACCCCAATACAAACCAAGTCTCAGGAGCATTCCAGAAATGTCTGTTTTTACTGTGGGGGCCAAGGGCCTTATAGGAAAAATTGTCCTAAGCAGGCAAAAGATCTGAAAATCTTTAAAGAGATGGGCACAGAGGAGGAATAGGGAGGTCATAGGCTCTGGTTTTTTTTAAGGGGAGAAATACCATCTGGAGCCTGTGATAATTTTAAAAGTGTGTCCCCAAGAAGAAGAATTAGAATTTGTAGTAGACACAGCAGCAGAAAGAACCTGCCTCTTAAATATTCCAAAAGGGTATAGTGTGAGCAAAGATACTGTAGAAGTACAGAGGCAAAAGGAGAAAGTTTTACAATTACAGTCATTAAACATGTGGTAACTGAGGTGGAAACTAAAATTTGGATGGGGGATGTCTTATTAGTGCCTGGGGCAGGTAGCAACTTATTGGGAAGAGACTTAGAAGTGCAGTTAGGAATAGGAGTTATACCATAAGATGGGGAAATGACAGCTAGACTTTTAAAATTAGGCCAAAAGGATGAAGAAAAAAAAATTTAAAAAAAAAGAGGTTTGGGCTGGGGAAGGAAATAGGGGAGGATTAAATATTGACCCATAAGGGTTACAATTGAGAGACAAGATTGTCCCATATGTGTATGTCAGTATCCCATATCTTTAGAAGGATGGGGAAATTTGAAGCTAGTAATAAAAGAACTTTATATGTCTTCTCATAATACTCCTATTGTCCTAGTAAAGAAGCCCAATAAAAACTATTTTTTGAGGAACCAAAGTTGAAGTTAGAGAATCTACTGTATAACTTCTGATTTTTCTGGAGGAAAAAGGATTAAGGGTATCAACGAGGAAACTGTAATTTGTAGAACCAGAGGTAAAACATATTAGATAATTAATAAATAAAGGTAGCTGGAAACTCAACCACGAGAGAATTGCAGGAATTTTATCCCTTCCCCACTTCCTCTTCAAAGAGGGAGATCAGAAAACTACTTAGATTATTGAGATATTGTAGATTATGGATTGAGGGGTACACACAAGCAGTAAAATTTTTTTGTATAAAATGGACCAAGGAAGATAATGTTAAGTTAGAAGAGTTGAAGTTAAAATCTAGCCTAAGTACCAGCTTTAAGCTTACCATTGTTAGAAAAACCTTTTTCATTTGTACATAAATGTAGAAAATGGAGTAGCTCATAAAATTTTAATTCAGGAGTGGGAAGGAATAAAGAAACTAGTAGCTTATTTATCAAAGATGTTAGATCCAGTAAGCCACAGCTGGCCATTATATATTCAAGCTATAACACCTACTGCAATCCTAGTAAAGGAAAGTTATAAGCTTACTTTTGGAAGTAAACTAGTTGTGTGTACACCTTGTACAGTCCGAAGTGTGTTGAATCAAAGAAAAGAGAAAAAGATAAGGAAAGAAAAGAAAGCAAGAAGAGAAGAAAGAGAGAAATTGAAGAAGGAGGAGGGGTGGTTAGCAGACTCTGGGATATTGGAATGTGGAGTGGTGCTGTTTTGATGCTAGAAGAGAGCAGAAGTGTGAATGAGTTTTCTGCATAAAGGGCAGGGAAGTGTCTTAACACATGGTTGTTAGGAGATTGCTCAATGCTGAACTGGGGTCCGGAAAAGGTTTAGGAGAACAGGCCCTCCTTGAAGGGAAAAGACGATATGTTGACTAAGCAAAGAAAAACAATGTCAGGAGCACCTGGAGACGCCAAGTTTGGGGTTGTCAAGGTTGGAGGTGTTTAACCGCTCCCATATGAGCAGCAGGGTCTCGGGGGCTGCGGCAGGGACCGATTCATGGACATGACTCGGCGGCGGTGCTGGGAGCAGATTACACAGTTTTGCTGCCCAGGAGCGGGCTGGCTCAGTGGCGGAACTGCCAGAGTGGCTCCCAGACTATTAGGGTCCCGAGTCCAGGATGGCAGCATCGGCCCCAGCAAGTGGGTCAAGAGAGAGAGAGAGAGAAAAGAGAGAGAGAAAAGAGAGAGAGAAAAAGAGAGAGAAAAAGAAAAATAGAGAAAAAGAGAGAGAGAGGGAGGGAGTGAAAGGGACCCAAGGCATGTCCCCAAGGTCCTCAGGCCTATGGCTATCTGTAAGTTCTCCCCTGCTCCCGCCGGCCGGGGCCCTGCAGTGCAGTGTCAGCGGGGGGGAAGGGCGAGAAACAGCTTGGACAGCAATGCTGTGAAAAAGAGGGGGAGGAGGCCAGCACTAAAGGAGACAAAATCAAGGCAGAGATTGCTGACTCTCCAAACCTCACAAAGTTTTTATTTTTTAAGTAAGGGGTGAGGTTTTTTTGGTTTTTTTGCGGGGTTTTGTTTTGTTTTGTTTGCTGCTAAAAAGAGGAGGCTTTTGTTCTGAGAAATGGATCTGTAAGGCTAAAACAGTTAAATAGTGCAAAAAAAAAAAAGTAAAAAGCAATAGATGTGATAGATCTCCCGTTAAAATTGGTCTGGCCTTTCTTATTTAACTAACTGTAGTTCACAGAAAGAAGAATTTGCCTCTGCAGCTATTAGCACAGCTGGATACAAGAAGAAGAGGCAGCTGTGGAGAAAGCTTTTAGCTAAACCCAGAATGTTTTGAAGAAAGCTCATGGTAAAAGTTAATGCAGTATTTTCTTTCTTTTATTACTGTGCTATTAAGAAGTCCTTTCCAGGTACTACCGAAACAGCAATCTGAACCACGGAAAGAGGGTGATGAGGAATCCTTCCAGAACCAGTGGGGGAAAGGGGCTGGTGTGGGTTTGCTTTCTGGGGGGGCCCCCTTTGGAGGTTTTCTCCCAGATTTGCCCTAATCCAGGTTGGTATGTGATCTCATATGCATGACATAAAATGGATGCTCTTGGTGGGAAATAGCATAAATTAATTTTGAGAGCATTTCGAAGACAGTCTGGTTCAAGACCTCTTTCAGAATTGCATTCTCTGCTCTAGCTACTATTCCTGCTACATAAGCTGAGGCGGTAACTAAATTTAATGGCCCAGAAAACCTCTCAAAAGCTCTAAGGACAGCAGCAAATCAGCTATCTGCGGAGACCTCTCCACGTATTCTACATCTGTTTCCCACTGCTGAATTTGAGGAGCCTTCCAGGTCATTACTGACCTATGGGATGCTCCAGATGCATCAGTGAAAACTGTCAGAGCCTTGAGTAGCCTCTGGCTCCTTTTCTCTCTAGGGATCAAATTAAACCTTTCATGAAACAATTTGTGGGCAGGAGCTTGGACAGAAATCTGTCCTGCATAGCTATCCAATGCAATTTGAAGGGTCTCATTTTCTCTTAATAGTTGCACTAACATATCTACCGTCAACTTCCCTGGGGATGCTGTATCCTCAGAGATATTTACTTTTACAAGTGAAGCAGGATCGCCCTGCCCCACTAGTTTTTGTAGTGGGTGCCCCTCCCCCATGGTTCTCTTTTGGTTCTGTCTGAGTGGGGTGGGGTGCTGGACAGGATTTGGCCATGTGCCCGATTTGCCCACAGCGGTAACAGGTTAGTGGTCCCCATCAAAAGTGTGGTGGGTCGACAGAGGCAGTGGTGGTTGCTGCAACAGTCCTGCCCAATGGCTGTGCTCTATTCCAGTCATCTGCTATGATGTTCTTGGTGCAGGCCTCGATAATAGATGTTAACGAGGGTGGAGGGTCTAGCAGCATCCCTCTGATGATTTGCTGGCAGGCCTCATTGGCCTTGGCCTTTGCCATTTCCAGTAGAATCACTGGGTGTGAGTCTGGGTCCCCCACCTGTCTTTCAACTTGCACTTTCAATCTATTAATAAAATCTATAAAAGGTTCATTGGGCTGCTGCCTGACATGGGACCCATGGGAGAAAATTTGATGGAATGCGCTCTCAGCAGCTCCCTGGATTAAATCTAAAGTCAGCACAGCCAGCACAGTGGCTTGTAGCCTAGGCTCAGCCCATTGCCCCTTGCCGCACAAGTGGTTCATAGTAACATTTCCAATTGCGTCATGGGAACGATTTGGAATCTGCAAAAGGTCAGAAAAAATTCCCCGCAATGATGTCTTCCATGCTCCCTCCCACAGTAAGTATTCTGCTGGAGGGACAAGGCATGAAATCAAATCCTCAAGATCATGTGGCACTATTAGAGGAGAAGGTAGCTCTAAGCAAGCCTTTAAAATACTCACTTCCCCTCCCAAATTCTTTTTGTGCCTTGCAGATTTCTACTTTGGTAGGACAGAGGCTCCCATTCTCGGAGCAAACCTTCTTGTCCATCACTAAAGATCGCTGGTGCAACGAGAGGAAGAGCCTCTTGTTTTCTGTTGAGGGATTTTGGCTTGTAGCTTTTGGTTTTCACATTGTGGGAGCCGGAAGGAGGAGCCTGGGATCCAGGGGAAGGGGCATGGGAACTGAAAGTGGGAAGAGGGTGGTTACTGTGGAAGCTGCTGGAGGAGGAGAAGGGGGGGTTAGGGGCAGGGCTAGGGGCAGACCAGCAACACGAAGGGGTGAGGACTTTAGGAAAAGAGGTCGAGGTGGGGGAGGAGAGACCCGCAAGAGGATAAAGGGTAGGGAATGGTGAAACAGAGTAGAAATTTACCAGGGTGGAAATGCATTTTGGATTTAGGTGAAATGTGCTGTTTTGAATTATTAAGTCTGTAGCTTGCTTGTGCCCAAGACTGCCTGTTCTCATAAAAAAACCTATGTTCTAAAAACTGCCTCAGCCGAAGGAAAAATGCGAGAGAGATAAGAGGGACCCCTTGAACTTTGAAACAGATAAAAACCAAAGCTGAGACTGTGGGAGACAAGGCAAGATGACCCAGGAGTTCATTCTGTACTTTCTGATAAAGAAACTAGCTGCAAGTGTAACGGGAAACCAGTAAAATGAATATGTATGAACCTTTTGTGAAATTCTATGCATATGTACCAGTAAGGGGGATAAAAAAGGATCGGGAGTTCTCAGGGGTGCACATGTTCTTTAGGGGGAAGGATCCCCACATGCATCCAGCACTGTAATAAACATACCAGTTTTACAACTTGTACAAGGTTGTGGAGTTTTTTTCCTTTCCGCAAAAAGCAAAAATGTCCCTCCTGGTCTCACCCAATTTCCCCCCCAGGGAATACTTACCACTGCTGCCTGGACAAGGGGAGCTGTAGACAAGGTCCCTCTCCTGAAGACGGCCCCTGATTCTTTGGGGGTTGTTGTGTCTGTCCCTGGGGATGCAACTAGACAGAAATCGGCCTGCTTCTCACCAGGGTAGCTAACTACAAAGTCCTTAATTGCAGTCACCCGCAAGTGACTGCACAGGTTCTTCCATGAGGTCTCAGACCTATCAGGACGCCTCACATTTGGGTGCCAGCTGACACAACCACTGGAGTCTTTAGCTAGCTCCTTTAGAACACCAGCAGCCACACCAAGGTGTATGGAACAACTCCAGGACAAATTCACCAGGAGCTGAACTTCAGAGCTGGGGGCCTACAGTGGGATTAGCTTTACCAGCATCCGGGAGAAAAGTAAAAGAGTCTACCGATGTTCTCTGCCTGATATGCCAGAAAGTCTTTAATCCAGAGATTCAGAAGCAAAAGAGTTTTCGAAAAGCACAGCTCTGCAGTGGTTTATAAACAGGCCAAAACTGGTGGCTGGGTACAAACAGCCAGCCAATGGGATAACCTTAGGAGAGGAGTGAGGGGAGTGGTTTACATCAAGGGTGGATGCAACTTAGGGAGAAACCAACTTGGAACAACATAGGGAGGGCTTTGGAAGCAACCTTTATCAGAGAACCCGGATTACAGAACTGAAAACTGGGGTAACACAAACACTAACCGCAACAATCTACCACTATGGTGGGGCATGCTGCTCTTAGACATATACAACCTTGGCCTATATACACAATCATAGTTGTCTGGTTAACCAGATGAACCTCAAAATGATAGATACTTCGTTCAGTGTCTAGACAAATATCTTATTCATCTACCATGTTACTTTCACAAATTAATCCTAGTTGTTCTCTCGCAATACAAGATTCTATATTTACAGTTCGCCACTTCTCAGTCTTTTGTGCCCAAGTTCTATGTTCAGAAGGATATAACACAGCTTTGTCATGGTTCAGTCCTAAGGCAATGATAGGGTGGATCATGTGTATTGAGGCATCATGTATGGCCAACACAAAAGCAGTCACTGTGCTAGTGAGAGGCTCATAAGCGAAATTTACTGAAGTCCACCAGGATTGATGCTCTCTCTCTAACTCAGTAGCATTGTCCCAAACAACCCTTCAGATTTCAGTGGGGAAGGTGCTCTCCCCTCCCTCTCATATAATTGAGGCAGCCTCTGATTGCATTCATAATTGTGCCTGTATACAGCTAAGGGGTAAAGAAACATTGTCTTGAACTGTACTTAGTGCGGTTATTGTTAATTCATTATCCTGTTCCTCCGTATTTTCCCACCCTGGTAATACTTTAGATAGTTTCCATTGGCTAGCGCCTAATGCTAGTCAGGAAGACTGTAGAGGTTTTTGTAATTTAGCTAGATTGTTGCCTATCACAGCTAATCTGTTCATTAGTACTTCTGAATCTATTGCATTTAAAACCCCCAATCCTGTTCCCAGTGCCCCTGTAAGGTCTCTCTTCCTTCAAGTTGTGTGGGGCATAAGTTTCTGTAGCAAATTCGTCCATTCCATGAAGGATGTCTTAAGGAACAGAGCACATTCTGACTGGATGTTAGAAGCATTCACTTGCACTGCCATTTCAACTCGCCTCATGGACCATTCTGGGTTAATCAATAGGTTTTGAATCCCCATATTTTTAATGGCATATGGCCTTATTTTGGAAATTACAGGTTGGAGCTCCTCTTTATGTTGGGGCTTTTCTTATTTTGTTATGTTTTTATCAAGATATCCTTGTCTTTATTTAAACAAATTTGTGTTATTGTATAGGAACTGCGTTGCCCCTTGTTCTCTGCTTTCAATGAGATTTCAGAAACTGTACAATTAATTATTTGTTGCCAATCTCTGTTGAATGTATGGGCCCATATTTTGTCATATTGTAAAACATTTTCCCTGACCAGTTTGTTGTGTTCCCAGTAATACCCATACGTATAGACTCGTACAAGTCTGCCTACAACTTATCAACAGGTGCATGTGGGTATTACATTTTTTTTTCCCATATTCTCATATCCTTTGATTAAAATTAGGATCATGAAAAGAGCAAATTTCCAGGATGTACTTGTGTGACCTTCCAGGAAGACTGTGGAGCCTTTTTGATTCTGGTGGGATGTACCCATGATGCTTCTTCCTTGATCTTGACTGCTGTGAAGGAAGTGAGGAATATTTGGAATGGTCCCTCCCACTGTGGGTCTAGAGTTTTTTCTGCAAGAGACTTTACATACACATAATCTCCAGGTTGGATGTTATGCACAGGCCCATCCAAACCCCTACTTCGAGTCCCAACCAGATTTCTCAATTTTGTTGAGTTGTTTGCCTAGTGCCACTATGTAGGAGGTCATAATTTCATCCCCAGCTTGTGCAGACATCCCTTTTTCTATTCCATAAGGTCTCTCATACAAGATTTCAAAAGGGCTCAGTCCTTCTTTTACCCTTGGTTCATCTTTTCTACTTATTCACTTGACTGAGGGCAATATGGGGTATGAAGTTGCCAATCAATACCGAAATGGCAACTGATTTGCTGCACTATTTTTGAGATAAAATGTGGTCCTTTGTCAGAAGACATAGTTGCTGGAACTCCAAAGCGCAGTATTATTTCTTGCATTAGTATTCTAGTTACCTCCTGAGCCTTGGCTATTCTGGTAGGGAATGCTTCTGGCCAACCTGAAAAGGTATCAGTTAGTACTAGTAAATATCTGTACCCCCCTTTTCTTAGGAGTTACATAAAATTAATCTGCCACTGGTGCCCAGGCCCGTTGCCTTTCCCAATTTGGCCCATTTCTGGTTTGGGAGTATTTATGGGATTAGTCTGGAGGCAAAGGATCACATTGCTGTGTCACCTGTTTCACAGTAGCATATAAGTTTCTAGCTATAATTTCTCAAAGAAGGTGCTGGTCTAGGGCTTCTACCCCCCAGTGCCTTTTGTTGTGTTCTTCCCTAACTAAAGGCCATATTAAATAGGAAGGAATGATCACTTGCCCTTGTGGGGTGAGAGCCCACCCTTCTTTATTATATGACCCATCTAGGTCTGTAGTGAGGCTTTGATCCTCTTTGATATATTTTAGCTCACCTTCTAGGGAGATTTGCCCATTAGGGATCAAAGCTCTTTCTGTTTTTACCTCTCCTTTTGCTGCCTGCTTTGTGTCTCTGTTCACAAGCTCATTTCCATTTTCTAATTCTGAGTTTCCTTTGTGGTTTGCTTTGATGTGCATGATTGCCACTTTCTCAGGGAGTTGGACTGCCTCCAACAGTTTCAGGATCTCTTCTGCATGTTTTATGTTTTTGCCCTGTGAATTTAATAGCCCTCTTTTTATCCATATTGCTCCATGTGCATGTACGACTCCAAAGGCATATTTTGAGTCTGTACAGATATTTACAGTTTGGCCTTGGGCCAGTTCCAAGGCACAAGTTAGAGCAATTATTTCTGCCTTTTGTGCAGAGGTATTGATGGGCAAAGGTCCTGACTATTATTTCTTGGCTGGTGGTGATGGTGTATCCAGCATGTCTTTTACCACTTAGGACATAACTGCTTCCATCTGTGAACCAGTTTTCCGTGTTCTCCACAGGGCTATCTTTCAAGTCCAGACGGCTTGAATATGTCACTTCGATGGTTTCCAGACAGTCATGATGCTCTGGTTCCCCTGTATTTCTGCTGAGGAAAGAAGCTGGATTGACAATGTTAATTATTATGATTTCCACATCATCTTGTTCTACCATTGTCGCCTGATTTTTCAAAAATCTCTGTGGGGAAAGCCAATGCCTACCTTTCATTTCTAGTGCTGCAGATACTGTATGGGACACTAGCACAGTCATTTTCTGGCCCAGGATAAATTTTCAGGCCTCCTGGATGTTTAGTACCATGGCTGTGACTGCTCGCAAACATCCGGGCCAACCTTTCACAGTTGCATCCAGTTGTTTGGAAAAGTAAGCCACTGCTCAGCGATACGGGCCCAGATCCTGTGCTAATATTCCCAGGGTAATCCCCTGCTTCTTGTGGGAAAAGAGAAAAAATGGTTTACTCACATCTGGGAGTCCCAAGGCTGGAGCCGACATCAGGGCCTTTTTTAGTGACTCAAAGGCTTGTATAGCTCCTTTATTCCATTGAAGGTTTTTTTGTTCAGTGGTTGTCAGTGCATATAGGGGTTTAACCAGCAGTCCATAGTTGTAGATCCACAGCCGGCACCACCCAGTCATCCCCAAAAAGGTTTATAACTCTTTCATTGTTTGTAGCCTTGGGGTTTGGCATATTGCCTCTTTTCGGGCTTGTCCCAGAGTTCTTTGTCCAGCACTCATCTCATATCCCAGATAAATTACCTCCTGCTGCATTACTTGGGCCTTTTTCTTAGATACCCAGTATCCCTGGAGCCCCCCAAAATTTAGCAGACTCACCTTCCAGGTCCTTTGTCTTGGTGGCAATCAGGATAGCATCCACATATTGTAACAGCTTCCCTTCTTCAGATGGGGCCTCCCAGGACACAAGATCTTTTGCTAGTTGATTGCCAAATATAGTGGGGCTGTTCTTGAATCCTTGGGGTAACACAGTCCAAGTAATCTGGGTTTTACCCCCACTTTTGGAGTTTTCCCATTCAAATGCAAATATTTTCTGGCTAGCTTTATGGAGAGGGAGGCAAAAGAAGGCATCCTTCAGGTCTAAAACAGTAAACCAGGTTAGTTCAGGTGTCAATACAGTCAACAAGGTATAAGGGTTTGCCACCACTGGATAGAGGATCTCAGTTATTTTGTTTACAGCTCGTAAGTCCTGGACTACTCAATATGACCCGTCAGGTTTATGGACAGGTAATATGGGGGTATTAAAATCAGACTCACACTCCTTTAACAATCCCAGTTGTAAAAATTTTTCTATCACTGTCTGAATTCCTTCCCAGGCTTCCCTCTTGGGGTATACTGTTTGATTCTTACCGGCTGCCATTCCTCTTTGAGTTTGACCTTGACAGGCAGAGCATTCTTTGCTCTCCTGAGCACATCAGTGGCCCATACCCCAGGATATACCTGGTCCGTGATTTCTTTGCTGATTTTTTTCCTCTGTAGGAACACTAGCTAGGGATAAGCTCATTATTTGTATATACTGCTGGTCATTTACCTCCAGAGGAATCTCCCCTTTTCCAAATTTAATTACTGCCCCCAACTGCTCTAATAAATCTCTTCCCAAAAGTGCCTTCGAGGAATTAGGCATATACAGAAATGTGTGGATGCCCCATTGTTTTCCTACTTTGTATCTCAGAGGTTCACAAAAGTACACCTTTTCACTTTGGCCAGTTGCACCTTTTACCATGATATAATAATTTCCCAGGGGCATCAAAGCTTGGTTCAAAACCAAATACATTGCCCCTGTGTCAACCAAAAGTTCTGCTTTCTTTTGCTCTTTCCCTAGCTTAATTATAACCAGTGGATCCACTAGGGTGGATTCCCCAGGTCCCCGTCAGTCTTTTTCTACAGGGGCCCCTACTCTCCTTTTCTGGTTATTCCATCCTGTCTCCTTATCCTTTGGTTTTTCCAGACATTCATTTTTCCAGTGGCCAAACCTTCTGTATAATGCACATTGGTCCCTGCCTTGTCAGGGCAGTCTTCGTCTGGGTTTTCTTCCTCCCTCCTCCCTGGCAACTGCCACCACCCTTCCTTGTTCCCGCTTGTGATTTTCTTCCCTGTCACTAAACACTCTCCATGCTTCATCCAGCAACACTTCCAGGTTCCTGCTCTCTGTAGAACACAGCTTTTGAAGCTAGTGCCTAATATCTCCTATAGACTGGCCCAGAAACAAAGAAACTAGTTGTTGTATTCCTACCTCTGACCCAGGATCCAGCGGTGTGTTACGGCGCATCACATCCCTCAATCAATCCAGGAATTCAGATGGTGATTCAGAGGGACCTTGTTTAATTGCACATAGCGCTGACCAATTTATGGTTTTGGGAATGGCCCTTTCCATTCCTTTTGAGATCAATCCCTGATATGCCTGTAATTTTTCCATATGTGCAGACCTGTTCGCATCCCATTTTGGGTCTTGGAGGGGGAGGTATTCTTTAATGTCTTCCCCCGTGGTTTTATAATAATCCTCAGCCAAATCCCCCATGGTTTTTAGAATTAATTGCTTTTCGGTTTGTCATGGATTGACTTTGGCACAGTGCTAGTGCTCTTATGAAAGGTGTGTTTTTAAAATGGTCACTGTGAGATGTGACCCGCCAACAGAACAAAGCAGGCTCCATCTTGGGAATGGAGGGGAAAAAAACCCAACACTTTATTAATCTACATAGATACAAAAGGGAAAAAGAAAGAAAACACACACAACAATCTACAATGGAACACTTTGAAAACACTCTTCCTCCCCTCACCCCTCTAAACACTCAAATCCTCTCTAGCATTCAATTCTCAGTCCAATACACACAGTCTCTCTATCATTCTCTCACGGAGGGGGCTGCCCAAACCATCCCAGGTCTCCTCTACCCCTGCACCTTGCAGGGGCTCAGGCCTCCCCTCTCTCAGGCTGCATGGCCTCCCCCTCCCCCACTCAGACGCAGCTGGGCAAAGAAGAAAGTTACTCACCGGGGCTGGACTCAAAAAAGGAAGTCTCTCTGGGAATGCTCTGCTTTTAACCCCTGTGTGTTCTCAGAAGCATATCCAAGTCCCCAGTGGCCACACTAGGTGCTAATTTCAAATCTGGCCACTGATTGGTTTGACCATAACTTTCTCAGAACCTCACTTCCTGGTCAAACCATGACACGGTTTCAGTCATATATTCTAATAATAGCTGTATGTCATTCCAATCAGGATTGTGTTGTTTTACTATAAACTGTGTTTGGATACACTTACCAGGTTGTTCCAGTAATCCCTGGCAACTCTCTTCCATGCCTCTAAATTGGTAGTAGAAAAAGGTACCTTAATTAGCATCGTCCCTCCCTCAGGTCCTACTGCCTCTCAGACAGGTGTCTGAACGACCACTGGACCCGACTTTTTTCTGGTGCAGGAAGACACAGGCCTATCCAGGGGGGTGATGGTTCCGTCTGAGTCTGCATCTTGTTCCTGTGATCGAGGGGGAAGCTTAAACAAATCAGTTAGATCCTGTTCTAGTACCTGGTGAATTTTACCTGTTCTAGTGCACCATGGGCCAATACTGCACACTGAGCAACACTGCTTCAATGTACCTTTAAGGTTTTTGTTATTTTCCTTCTCGAGGTTGATTGCAAGAGGGTCTTGTGGTGGCACAATCCCACAGTCCCTCTGCCATTCTGGATGGTTTCAGAGTGTGAAAAATGTATCTGCATATGATGCTTCATCCCATTTTCCCTCCCTCCTTAAGAACAACATTAACTGCAAAATAGTGTTATAATCAATTGTTCCATTAAGTGGCCATTTTGCCTTATTCCCTAATTTGTACAATGGCCACCAATGGTTGCAATATTTAATGAGAGTTGTTTTATTTTCTGTGCCTCCTGACCCAACTATATCTTTCCAGTGCATTAATATGCAGCCTAAAGGGCTTTTTTGTGGGACCTCTTTACTCTGTTTTTTCCCCATCCTCTTTGTTCCCGAGCAGCCTGTCACATAGACAGATACACATTCACTAGTTTCAAAGCTAGCTTAATATATTGTTGTTTACGGCTTGGATCCACAGTTTCCTGATGTTATAGGTATACAAACTGTTTATGGTACTGGACAAAAAATTTTTAAGCACTCTCACTTTGCGGCGATGCTGCGTTTCAAACACACACACACAAACATGAAACATTGAAGTACTTAACATAAAATAACCAGGCATTCACAAATTAAACATCCAATTATTATTCCAGTTAGTACCCCTCCAACAGCTGCAAATATTATCCAAGTAATCATTTCAAAGTGTCTGCTTACCTTTCTCCTGCATCTTATACAATCATTAGCAGGTCCGTCCTGGCTCCCAATGCTGGGATGCAGCCGTAACACTGGGTTTACTTGATCTACCCTCAAGATCACTAGTGGCTGCTCTATCAGTCAGCAAACCCCTGACCAACCAACATACAGGGTACCCTTGTCCTATACGAGGACTATGCCGTACGCCAGACATCTCTGAGAAGTTTACCAGTGGCCCCGGCCAAGCGTGGGCATCCCCTATAACTTACTGGCCCTTTTTGTTAAGCATACTGTTTGTCCACAGCTACAGGAAGTTGTTCTCTGCTCCTGCAGTGAGCAGCTGGGAGAGGAGTTTCTCCGAGAAAAGGGCTCGGGGCGCGCCTAGGATGTCTGCTCCACCATCGATCCTGCAGCCAAGCAGAGATTCTCCTGCCTGGCTAGCCAACTGACCATGCGGAATAGAGACTCCACAACCAGCGGGTTTGTGAAGTTGGTATGTTTATTCAGCTCTGGGCACATGGGGGATCACTACCACAAACATGCACACCAAACAGAGCAGATGCTCTGTTTATATACACTTAAGATCATACATATTTATGAAAGTTTCAACATCGCCTATACATATTCATGACCTATCCCCACCTACTCTCGCTTCGTATGTTAATCAGCCTCTCATTGTTCTATGCTTGCGCACTATCTTCTGGTGGCCTTGGGCAGGGGTCACTGGATGAAGTAAGCAGTCATCCTCATAATGTCCTCTGGATTAACCTGGTCCCTGCACAGGGTCTCTTGGTGTCTGGTCGTCCTTCAAGGCTTTTGGCCACAGTCCAAACTAAAGACCCAGTTTTTACTGGTTTTTAGTGCACTAGTTCCTGATTTATCAGTCTTAAATAATAGGCGAAATCCTGTTGTTACATAGCAAAGGATTATCTGTTCTTAACACACTTGATTTCACAGCAAACTGTAGTCACATAAGCTTAGTTATAAGTTCCCTATATCACCCTGGTCTGCCTCTCGTCTGTCTCCTGGATAGTCTTGGGTATCCAATCTTTCACCCAGTGCCAGACATCGCCAAAGGGAGCTGGTCACCGAAACTGGGTGAGGCGCGCCTCCAGCTCTTCTTGCTGCACACCAGACCCAGACGATGGAAGGATCCCAGATGAGCTCCCAATTGTCAGGAAAATCCACAAACGCCAGAAGTTTATGTGCAAAAATGAGAGAGTATTCCTTCAACTTTCTTCAAATAAAGGGAAAGAGCCCACTGGGGCACACACCTGAGGGGTTTTCTCTCTTGGGGTTTTGGAGGGCCCAGCCTCCCTTTTATCCTTAACTCCCAGCCACATGTTGCCCTCTCCCTTTCCCCATTGGCTGAGGTACTTGGAAGGTACAGCCTTCCCAAACTACCTACCCCATATTCTGCCTTGAACCTGTCTGTGGTGGTTTTCTAGCTAACAAAACTGAACCCACCACACTGTCATTTCCCCCCAAAGTTCAGAAGTTCAGGCTTGTGCAGGCCCCTGTCTGTTTCAGGAGCCAAACTGTCTGAGCCTGGTAACAAACCTGCTGCCCAAAGTCAGTAGTAGAAACATTAAGACCCATTTCAAAGAGTTAACACACATCAGATTGTTTGTAAAGACATTAGCACACGTCTTCCCTCTCACTATTTGTGGCAGGAAGTGTCCTCCCCCCTCTACCACAGATGGTTGGTGCATGTTAGAAAGAGGAGTGCTATATGATATTGGTTTTCACATTTATATATTAGTTTTTTGCACTGATCATAAGTATTCAGATATCATATAATGTACACCTTTATTTAGCTGTTTGCCAGTATAACAAAATCTATAAGTTAAAGTATGTACTGCATAGTTTATAGAAATAGTAGTGGGGTGAATATACTATATTATAGGCCTTAGCTGAACACTAGGTGTTAAAATACTTCTATGTAACCAAACAAATGGTGTAAAGTGATCATGTTGTTCCCCTTTCTGTTGACTGAATCCTCCAAGTGATAAGATAATCATGACAAAAACCAGAGCACCGGAGGACAATTAGAGAATACCATGTTAAATTTAAGGAGGACATACTAAATCCTTATCAGAGGATGTGAAACAGAAGGATGGAGACACAAGAAGAAATAAAATATATTGCCCTGACACACAGGATGTCATGCAGATAAGCCAGAGTGTGAAGTCAAACAAAGGAGTTCCCAAAACATCCAATAGTTCAAAAGAATGTTTGAACAATGTATGAAACACATAAATATACATGTACCTCAGCAATAAAAATAAAGATAACACTAAAGATAACACTGTCTGTATATACCAGTGTGTTCTTTGGCGGTTCGCCAGGAGCTGGACTTTTGTCTCTTATTTTTTATCTCTTATTAAACTTTACAAAAATTCTTTATCTTGCACTCTGTTTTTCACAGTGCATGTGGAAGACATAACCCAGGTGGCTGAAAGGCCCAGCAAGGGGTCATCTCTGGTGCCAAAAGGTCTCAGGCCCCAGCTAAGAATCAACATCTTCATCTGGAGAGCAAATGTGGGAAGAGATAAAAGAAAAATAATTATTATTGACTAAGAGATACTCTTTTACAAAGACTTCAAAAGACACACAAATTATCACAGAGGCAGAAACCTCCTACACACATACCCTGACAAGGTTTGTGACGTCTCCCAGGAGTTTGGATGCAGATTCTGCAGTTACTCTCCTGTGAATTGAGGGAAAGGATTTAGATTTGTACTCCATCACAAATTGGTTGGTAAGAAACACTGGATCCTAAGTTATATTAGTTCATCGCTAGCTGTAAAATTAATAGGTACCTTTAACCTTGCACCGTATATACCTACTAGAAGTCCCTTTTGTCCTTATTCCCATGTAGTAGATAGTTTGTTTTACATCTTATGTCTGTTAGTTTTGTATCTATTAAATATATAATTCATTCTATAATAGACCAAATCAGCCATTATTAAAAACTGGTGAATGAGAGTGGATTTTGGGGTGCTGGCCACCCCAATAAAGCTACTGCCAGCTGCTGGAGGCCTGGGCGAAAGGTAGGGACTTAACCCCCACATCTATTCATAACATCTTCACGTAGTCAAAGCAGGATAATGTCAAATGATTTAAAAAACCTGACTAAAGACTTGTCAAACTATTCATGGTGGCACAGTGTTAATCCTCTTCTAGCAGACCACTGGTTTGAGTGGGAAAAAAATCCAAGATGTGAAAAATGCCATTCACTTTTGTTAAAATTTTAGAAGTTCAATAGCATTTAAAATAGTAATGAAAATTAGGACAATAAGAGACAATAAAAAGAAAATAATTATGGATGTCCGGGTGCCTGGCACTCTGCCACAAAGTACACCTTGCTAACAAAGGATTACCCCTTAAAAGCAATAGCCTATTGCATATTCATACATCTCATACATGATTCAAACATTCCTTTCAAACAAAGGGTGTCTTCTGCTTAATTTCTGCTCCCCCCCCTCATCTTGTATATGAGTCTTCTTGGTTCCTCGAAGTCTGAGCTTTCCCGATAAGGAGGCAATAATTCTTCTCTTGGGATCTTGTTCTCTGTTGCAGTTATCTTTACCCAGTTAGGATAATGTGAAGAATTTCTTGGCTATCTTTTCCATTCCTCGAGCTAGTTATGAAAAGTATCTTACATCACATAGTTTCTGTGAAAAATGCCAATCACTTGTTTTTAAAATTTCAAAAGTTAAATAGTAATAAAATGGTTATAAAAATAGTAATATAATTAGAGTAATAAAAATTTGGACAATTAGGATTAGGACAATATGAGACAATTAAAACAAAGAGTAACGGACAGTCCGGGTACCTCTTTCTGGGTAAAATAAGCCCGAGAAAGGACACATGTTAACAGAGGATTAACCCTTAAAAGCAATAGCCTGTTGCATATTCATACATCTCATACATGATGCATAAATTCGATTCAAACACAGGATTCTGTCTGGTCAGTGTCAACTTCTTCCTCTTAATCCTGAGGGGGGAAGAAGTTAGTTTCTTCTGATAAGGGAGCAATAAATTCTTTTTCTCTGAAAGATTTAGGTGTCCTGTGGCTGCTATCTCAGTGCGAGTACCTCATTCCTCTCCTCAAAAAAATATCTTACATAGCATAATTTCTATTTTAACATTATATTATAACCTAAAACTATATTTAACACACTACTTAAGAAAATTAATACAGCATAACATTCTAACATAACACATATAATATTCATTTTAATATTTGCGAAAAGCCAATCATAGAATACACATTTTTCACAGTATCTATTTTAATATTATGCTATAGCTTAAAAACCATATTTACCACACTACTTAAAAGACATTAATACAGCACTACTTAAAAGAGATTAATACAGCATAACTTTTCAACATAATACGTTGTATTCATTTTAATATTTGTGAAGAGCTAATCATATAATATGCATCTATAACACAAGACAACATAAATGTACAGCAGGAAGCACTGACAGATAAAAATGGAAAAAAATATAATTGCTCTTTGTCCTAGGGTGACATTATGATGCTTGTATCCCCAGTCGTCTGTTCTGTTTATGCTGGATATTATGTTCTGTACCTTCAAGACTGGCTCTGAAGAGCGAAGCTTTGTTTTGTTTTGTTATCAGTCTGCTCACTCCCCCAATGGTTGGTGGGACACAGAGATGGGACAGTACATCGGGCAGCTTTGGCTTTTTGCTCTTGCTTTCGCTTTGCTCTTGCTGCTTGCTTTTGCTTATTAGTTAGTTCAGCTAGGCAGTCCAAATTTTTCCTGGACTGTTTTTCTTTCCCTTTCCTTGGAACCATTCAAACCTGCTCCGGACTGGGACCTAGGAAACACAGAGAGTTTGCACTTTGTGGCCTGCAGCAGCTATTCCCAGCACCGGAGGGACCGATAACAGAGCGACCACTCCCAGAAGAGACTTTCTGAATTTGTCGTCTTTTTCAGAGTGGTGAAAGAGTTTTGTCATCTGGTATCGTTCATTTTGTGTGCTGGGGGGTGCTGTGCCTGGTAAATAAACAGGTTCTTTCCACTTCTCTCTGAGGAATCTTTCCCGAACCGGTTGGGGGGAGAGGCCATGTGGGTTTGCTTTCTGGAGGGGCCCCCTTTTTGAGGTTTTCTCTCGAATTTGCCCTAAAACAGGACACTCTTGCACTTGCATCATGTTTAAAGGCGGCATGTGAGTGGCAAAAAGAAATTATAAGAGAACATGACAAATTAAAACAAGAGCTACAAGAATCCAAGAAAAATCAAAAACCTTTCAAGAAAAATTGGAATTAACATTATTAAAAAAACCCAACTCTGCAGATGTTAAATCAATTCCAAAGTTAGCAACATCACCTGGGGATGAGAATCATGATATTCAGAAAAACTCTGATGAAATTGTTGATTCAAATGTTGAATTGGATTCTAACAAAGGGACAGAAACCCTACCTCTTAAGCAAGGAGAAATTCCAGAACTTAAATTGAAATCCATAATTAAAACTGAACTCTTCAAGGGACCCCAAAGTGGTCAGAGGAGAAATATGGTCACAACATTTCCTGTAATTCCCTACCATTTTTATAGGTAAAAATCCATCCAGCCAATTTAATAAAAATAAAAATAGAATTTATTTGCGATCGATGTACAGTCCCGACCGCCAACAATCAAAAGCAGCACTGACCACGGGATCAGAGCTGGGTGAACTATGATCCGG
>JAGGNK010009437.1:32066-47247 GCA_017590115.1 Montifringilla adamsi
AAGGGGTCCCAGGGGGTTCCTGGGGGGATTCAGGGGGGGTCCCGGGGGGTCTCTCACCCCACAGCAGCGCCTGGCGGCTTGGGGACAGCAGGGTCACTGAGGGGTCACTGAGGGGTCACCCAGGGGTCAGGGGTCACCCAGGGGGCCCGGGGGGGGTCCCAGGGGGGTCCCGGGGGTCTCTCACCCCGCAGCAGCGCCCGCACGAAGCGCCCCGCCCCCGGCACCGCCAGCCACCAGCTGCCGGCGTCGCGCACGGTGAGCAGCCCCGCGGCCACCAACTGCCTGGGGACACCGGGGAGGGGACACGGGGGGGACACGGGGCTGGCTCAGCCCTGGGACCCCCACCGTGAGCCCCAAATTCACCTCAGAGAGCCCCCAGATGTCCCCAACCCCACCTGGGATGTCCCCAGCTGCCCCCTTGAGCGGTCCCCGTGTCCCTCCACGTCCCCTGTCCCTGTGTCCCCCCCCAGGTTGTCCCCCTGGTGTCCCCTGTCCTCATGTAATGTCCTTGCCCCCAAAGCCCCTCTGTCCCATCCCCCACGTCACAGTGTCCCACGTTCCCATGTCCCAGTGTCCCCAGGCGTCCCCAAGCTGTCCCCAGTGTCCCCCCCAGGCTGTCCCCAGTGCCCCCAGTGTCCCCAGGCTGTCCCCGTGTGCCCCCCAGGCTGTCCCTGTCCCCTGTCCTCACGTGATGTCGCTGTCCCTGAAGCCCCTCTCTCCCATCCCCCACGTCCCATGTCCCCAGGCGTCCCCAGGCTGTCCCCAGTGTCCCCCCCAGGCTGTCCCCATGTCCCCAGTGTCCCCTGTCCTCACGTGATGTCGCTGTCCCTGAAGCCCCTCTCTCCCATCCCCCTCCTCTCGTAGCCCAGCTCGGGGCTCGCCGCCACCGCAGCCTCCAGGAAGCGCCGGACCAGCGGCTCCCGGGGGGACCCCGCCACGGCCGCCAGCACCTGGGGGGGACACGGGGTCACCGGGGGGTCACTGGGGACACTGAGGGGTCACCGAGGGGTCACTGGGGACACTGAGGGGTCACCGAGGGGTAACTGGGGACACTGAGGGGTCACTGAGGGGTCAGGGGTCACTGGGGACACTGAGGGGTCATTGGGGACACTGGGGTCACCGAGGGGTCACTGAGGTCACTGGGGGTTACTGGGGTCACCGAGGGGTCACTGAGGTCACTGGGGGTTACTGGGGTCACCGAGGGGTCACTGAGGTCACTGGGGGGGGTCACTGAAGGGTCATGGGGGGTTACTGGGGTCATTGGAGGGTCAGGGGTCACAGGGCTCCCAGGGGGACCCCGACATGGCCGCCAGCACCTGGGGGGGACACAGGGTCACCGGGGGGTCACTGGGGTCACCGAGGGGTCACTGAGGGACAGGGGGGGGATTGGGGACAATGGGGGCGTTGGGGACAATGGGGTGATTGGGGACATGGGGACATTGGGATATTGGGGACATGGGGACATGGGGGACACAGGGCTTGGGGGTGTCTCAGGGGTGTCCCAGGGGGGTTTTTGGAGGTCCCAGTGGTGTTCCAGGGTTTTTTGGGTGGGTCCCAGGGGGTTTTTGGGGGTCCCAGGGGTTTGTGGGGGTCTCTGGGGGTCTCACCATGCCCCTGGCCCACTCGTAGACCACCTGCACCAGGCTGAAGCCGAACTGGGCCACGAAGTCGTCGGGGCCGGGCCCGAGGCCGCGCTGCTGCTCCAGCCGGGCCACGCGGGCGGCGACGGCGCGGAGGCGCTCCAGGGCCTGGGGGCGTCAGGGACCCCCAAATGCACCCCAAATACACCCAGAGACCCCCCAAATACACCCAGAGACCCCACTGTTGTTCCAGGGCCTGGGGGCACGTTAGGGACCCCCAGAGACCCTCCAAATACACCCCAAATCCACCCACACCCCCCCACAGCTGCTCCAGGGCCTTGGGGCATGTTAGGGACCCCCAAACACCCCCCAATATCCCCAAAGTACCCCAAATCCCCCAATATCCCCCCCAATCCCAACCAAACCCCCCAATACCTGCTGGGGGAAGCGGGGGCTGTGCCCCAAAATCCACGCGGGGACCCCAAATGGGGCAGAAGCCCCTCCCCAGGGACTCCCCCTCCCCAGGGCGGACCCCAGACCCCCCAAGCCCCCCGTACCTGCTGGGGGAAGCGGGGGCTGTGCACGCAGCGGAAGCCCCTCAGCGCCGCCCCCAGCCCCCGGAGCTCGGCCGCCGCCGCCAGCGCCGCGGGGTCCCGCCCGGGGGGGACCCCAAAAGCCTCGAGCAGGGGCAGCCCCCCCTCCCTGCCGGAGCCCCCTGCCAGCCGGGACAGCTCCTGCAGGGTGGCGCTGAGACCCCCGCCCGGGGGGGGGGACCTGAGGGGACAGAGGGATGGGGAGAGGGGGGATGTGAGGGAGGGGACCCCAAAATCCACAGGGAGAGCCCAAAATCCATGAGGGGACCCCCAAAATCCAGACCCCTGCCTGGGGGGGGGACGTGCAGGAACAGGGAGGGGGGTCAGGGGGACAGGGAAAGGGGGATGTGCGGGGGGGACCCCGAAATCCATGGGGGGACCCCAAAATCTACAGTGGGATCCCCAAAATCCACACCCCTGCCCAGGGGGGGCCTGCAGGGACACCAAGGGGTCAGGAGGGTGGGGAGAGGGGCAGTGTGTGTGGGGGGACCCCAAAATCCATGGCCCTCCCCAAGGAACTCTCCAGAAACCCCAAAATCCAGAGAAACCCCCAATTAACCCCCTCCAGACCCCCAATTACCACCCCAGGACCCCCAAACTTCCCCCCAGGACCCCCAAATCCCCCCTCCAGGGCCCCAATTCCACCCCAGGACCCCAATCTCCCCCCCAGGACCCCCGTACCGGGGCCGGGGTCCCCTCGGGGGGCGCAGCTCCTGCAGCAGAATCTCGGGGTTCACCCTCAGGGTCTTGGCCGTGACCCCCACGATGTCCTCGGGGCGCAGCTGCTCCAGGCAGTGCCCGGGGGGGCCTGGGGGAGACCCCAAAACCTTCAGGGACCCCCCCCAGAACTGCTGGGAGGACCCCCAGGTACCCCAAAAAGGACCCCGTGACCCCCGAATCTCTCAGGGACCCCCAAAACTGACCCAGGAATCTGGGGATCCCCCCCAAATCCCCCTTAGGGACACCAAAAGGGACCCAGTGACCCCCAAATCTCTCAGGGCACCCCCCAAAACTGACCCAGGAATCCCAAATCACTCTCAAGGACCCCTAGATCCCCCCCAAATGGACTCACGTGGTCATGGCACCCCCAAAATCCCCAGAGACCCCCTTAAACTCCCCCAAATCCATCCTGGGGATCCCCAAATCTCTCAGGATCCCCCCCAAAACTGACCCAGGAATTTAGGACCCCCCCCAAATCACTCTTAAGGACACCAAGTCCCCCCAAAATGGACCCAGGTGCCCCCCAACATCCCCAGAGACCCTTCTAAACCCCCCCAAATCCATCCTCGGGATCCCCAAACCCCTCCAGAGGGCCCAAAACGCGGGGGTCCCCCCCCCCGATTTTTGGGGTGCAGACCCTCGGGCAGGAAGAGGCGGGTGAGCAGCAGGTCCTCGGGGTAGGGCACGTCCGGGGGGGGCTCTGGGGGGGCTCCCCCATCCTCGGGGGGCTTCTCGCTCAGCACCAGCGTGGTGAAGGTGCGGCCGGAGCCCCCGGAGCTCACCTGGGCGGGACCCCCGGGGCGGGGGGGTGAGGGGAGGCGGATTTTGGGGGGGAGTTTGGGGGTTTTGAGGGTGTTTGGGGGGTTTTGGGGAGTTTGGGGATTTGGGGGTGTTTTTGGGGCTCTTTTGGGGTGTTTGGGGTACCAGCAGCACCAGCCCCAGCATGCTGCAGTGTTTCGGGGGGATTTTAGGGGTGTTTTGGGGAGGTTTTGGGGTATTTTGGGGGAGTTTTGGAGTGTTTTGAGGTATTTTGGGGGTTGGGGTGCAGACCCTCGGGCAGGAAGAGGCGGGTGAGCAGCAGGTCCTCGGGGTAGGGCACGTCCGGGGGGGGCTCTGGGGGGGCTCCCCCATCCTCGGGGGGCTTCTCGCTCAGCACCAGCGTGGTGAAGGTGCGGCCGGAGCCCCCGGAGCTCACCTGGGCGGGACCCCCGGGGCGGGGGGGTGAGGGGATTGGGGGTGTTTTGGGGTGTTTTAAGGGTGTTTTTGGGGTATTTTGGGGTGTTTTGGGGGTATTTTGGGGTGTTTTGGGGGTGTTTTGAGGTATTTTGGGGTGTTTGGGGTACCTGCAGCACCAGCCCCAGCGCGTTGCGGTGTTTCGGGGTGCAGACCACCACCACCCGGCCCGGTGCCAGCACCCGCTGCCCCCCGGGCTGTGCCAGGCACCGCTGCGGACCCCAGACCCCGTTAGGGGGGCACTGGGACCCCCCCAGGACCCCCCTGAACCCCCTCTGTGCCCAGGGACCCACACAGGGACTCCCAGAGACCCCTACAAGGTGACTCCCCCACTGTCCCCAGCCCCCAAATGTGNTGTCCTTGTCCCCCCCAGTCCCACCTGCAGCACGGCGCGGGCGCGGCGCAGTGCCACCACGGCCTGGTGGTACTGGGGCAGGTCCTCGGTGTCCCCCGCTGTCCCCTCGGGGTCCCCCAGCGCCGCCAGCGCCTCCCTGAGGGCGGCCACGCGCCGCATCTGCGCCTGGGGGGGCACGGGGGGCACGGGGGTCTTACTGGGGGGGGCCGGCGCTCCCAGTGCTTACTGGGGCAATCCCAGTGTCCTTACTGGGGGGTGCCAGGCCCTGTACAGAGGTGTCTCCGTGTCCCCCAATCCATACTGGGGTGCTCCCAATGTCCCCCAGTCCATACTGGGGTGCCCCCTGTGTCCCCCAATCCATACTGGGATGCCCCCTGTGTCCCCCAGTCCATATTGGGGTGCTCCCAATGTCCCCCAGTCCATATTGGGGTGCCCCCTGTGTCCCCCAATCCATACTGGGGTGCTCCCAATGTCCCCCAGTTCATACTGCGGTGCCCCCAGTCCATTCCAGTGTGCCCCCCAGTCCATCCCAGTGCCCCCCAGTCCATACTGGGGTGCCCCCCGGTGCCCCCGGCAGCGCTCACGGTGGCGTCGCGGCGCAGCGGGAACTCGGCGAAGCTGCGGCGCATCAGGTCGTGGGGGCGCAGGGCGGGGGCGCGCAGCAGCAGCAGGATCATGGGGTACGTCAGGCGGAACCGCGACTGCAGCGGCGACGGCCGGCCCTGGGGACACGCGGGGACACGGTGAGGGGAAAATGGCAAGTGCCATGTGTTGCTGCCCACATGGCGGCCATTACAATTTCTGCCTTTATCCCCTCACAGCTCCTGCCACTTTTCCCTTCACATTTCTCCCCATTTTTCCCTCATGCTTCTCCCCATTTTTCCCCCTCATGTTTCTCATCATTTTCCCCTCACGTTTCTCACCATTTTCCCCTCGCATTTCTGACCATTTTCCCCTCATTTTTCTCGTCATTTTCCCCTCACATTTCCGACCGTTTTCCCCTCACATTTCTCACCATTTTTTCCTCACGTTTTTCACCATTTCCCCCTCACATTTCTCGTCATTTCCCCCTCACGTTTCTCGTCATTTCCCCCTCATGTTTCTCACCATTTTCCCCCCACATTTCTCGCCATTTTCCCCTCACGTTTCTCCCCATTTTCCCGTCACATTTCTCACCATTTTCCCCTCACATTTCTTGCCATTTCCCCCTCATGTTTCTCACCATTTTCCCCTCACATTTCTTGCCATTTTCCCCTCACGTTTCTCATCATTTTCCCCTCACGTTTCTCCCCATTTTCCCCTCACATTTCTTGCCATTTTCCCCTCACGTTTCTCATCATTTTCCCCTCACGTTTCTGACCATTTTCCCCTCACGTTTCTTGCCATTTTCCTCTCACGTTTCTCCCCATTTTTCCTTCACGTTTCTCCCCCTTTCCCCCTCATGTTTCTCACCATTTTCCCCTCACATTTCTCATAATTTTCCCCTCACATTTCTCGCCATTTTCCCCTCATGTTCCCCGCCAATTTCCCCTCACGTTTCCCACCATTTTCCCGTCACGCTTCTCGCCATTTTCTCCACGTGAGAACACACACGGGTGGGGACACAGCAGTGACATGGCGATGACACGCCAAGGGCTCACCAGCATCATGCGGTGCAGGTCGGACAGCTCGGGCACCGGTCCCTTGCAGAGGATGATGACGGTGCCGGTGGCGTCCAGCCCGCGGCGCCCGGCGCGCCCCGACATCTGCGTGTACTCGCCTGGGGGGACACAAAGGCACGGTGAGACACGGCCCTGTCCAGCAGCAAGGCGTTTTTCTTGTTTTTTTTCTCATAAACACTACTGGTTTTACCTTCATGTTCTCCGCCATTTTCCTCTCACGTTTTCTCACTCTTTTCCTCTCACATTTCCTGCCATTTTCCCCTCGCATTTCCCACTCTTTTCCTCTCACATTTCCTTCCCCCTCATGTTTCTCATCATTTTCCCCTCACGTTTCTGACCATTTTCCCCTCACGTTTCTTGCCATTTTCCTCTCACGTTTCTCCCCATTTTTCCTTCACGTTTCTCCCCATTTCCCCCTCATGTTTCTCATCATTTTCCCCTCACGTTTCTGACCATTTTCCCCTCACGTTTCTTGCCATTTTCCTCTCACGTTTCTCCCCATTTTTCCTTCACGTTTCTCCCCATTTCCCCCTCATGTTTCTCATCATTTTCCCCTCACGTTTCTGACCATTTTCCCCTCACGTTTCTTGCCATTTTCCTCTCACGTTTCTCCCCATTTTTCCTTCACGTTTCTCCCCATTTCCCCCTCATGTTTCTCATCATTTTCCCCTCACGTTTCTGACCATTTTCCCCTCACGTTTCTTGCCATTTTCCTCTCACGTTTCTCCCCATTTTTCCTTCACGTTTCTCCCCATTTCCCCCTCATGTTTCTCATCATTTTCCCCTCACGTTTCTGACCATTTTCCCCTCACGTTTCTTGCCATTTTCCTCTCACGTTTCTCCCCATTTTTCCTTCACGTTTCTCCCCATTTCCCCCTCATGTTTCTCATCATTTTCCCCTCACGTTTCTGACCATTTTCCCCTCACGTTTCTTGCCATTTTCCTCTCACGTTTCTCCCCATTTTTCCTTCACGTTTCTCCCCATTTCCCCCTCATGTTTCTCATCATTTTCCCCTCACGTTTCTGACCATTTTCCCCTCACGTTTCTTGCCATTTTCCTCTCACGTTTCTCCCCATTTTTCCTTCACGTTTCTCCCCATTTCCCCCTCATGTTTCTCATCATTTTCCCCTCACGTTTCTGACCATTTTCCCCTCACGTTTCTTGCCATTTTCCTCTCACGTTTCTCCCCATTTTTCCTTCACGTTTCTCCCCATTTCCCCCTCATGTTTCTCATCATTTTCCCCTCACGTTTCTGACCATTTTCCCCTCACGTTTCTTGCCATTTTCCTCTCACGTTTCTCCCCATTTTTCCTTCACGTTTCTCCCCATTTCCCCCTCATGTTTCTCATCATTTTCCCCTCACGTTTCTGACCATTTTCCCCTCACGTTTCTTGCCATTTTCCTCTCACGTTTCTCCCCATTTTTCCTTCACGTTTCTCCCCATTTCCCCCTCATGTTTCTCATCATTTTCCCCTCACGTTTCTGACCATTTTCCCCTCACGTTTCTTGCCATTTTCCTCTCACGTTTCTCCCCATTTTTCCTTCACGTTTCTCCCCATTTCCCCCTCATGTTTCTCATCATTTTCCCCTCACGTTTCTGACCATTTTCCCCTCACGTTTCTTGCCATTTTCCTCTCACGTTTCTCCCCATTTTTCCTTCACGTTTCTCCCCATTTCCCCCTCATGTTTCTCATCATTTTCCCCTCACGTTTCTGACCATTTTCCCCTCACGTTTCTTGCCATTTTCCTCTCACGTTTCTCCCCATTTTTCCTTCACGTTTCTCCCCATTTCCCCCTCATGTTTCTCATCATTTTCCCCTCACGTTTCTGACCATTTTCCCCTCACGTTTCTTGCCATTTTCCTCTCACGTTTCTCCCCATTTTTCCTTCACGTTTCTCCCCATTTCCCCCTCATGTTTCTCATCATTTTCCCCTCACGTTTCTGACCATTTTCCCCTCACGTTTCTTGCCATTTTCCTCTCACGTTTCTCCCCATTTTTCCTTCACGTTTCTCCCCGTTTCCCCCTCACGTTTCTCACTATTTTCCCCTCACATTTCTCATGATTTTCCCCTCACGTTTCTCACCATTTTTCCTTCACGTTTCTCCCCCTTTCCCCCTCATGTTTCTCACCATTTTCCCCTCACATTTCTCATAATTTTCCCCTCACATTTCTCGCCATTTTCCCCTCATGTTCCCCGCCAATTTCCCCTCACGTTTCCCACCATTTTCCCGTCACGCTTCTCGCCATTTTCTCCACGTGAGAACACACACGGGTGGGGACACAGCAGTGACATGGCGATGACACGCCAAGGGCTCACCAGCATCATGCGGTGCAGGTCGGACAGCTCGGGCACCGGTCCCTTGCAGAGGATGATGACGGTGCCGGTGGCGTCCAGCCCGCGGCGCCCGGCGCGCCCCGACATCTGCGTGTACTCGCCTGGGGGGACACAAAGGCACGGTGAGACACGGCCCTGTCCAGCAGCAAGGCGTTTTTCTTGTTTTTTTTCTCATAAACACTACTGGTTTTACCTTCATGTTCTCCGCCATTTTCCTCTCACGTTTTCTCACTCTTTTCCTCTCACATTTCCTGCCATTTTCCCCTCGCATTTCCCACTCTTTTCCTCTCACATTTCCCACCATTTTCCCCTCACGTTTCCCACCATTTTCCCCTCATGTTTCCCGCCATTTTCCCCTCACATTTCCTGCCCTTTTCCCCTCACCTCTTCCATTTTTTCTCCTCACATTTCCCACTGTTTTTCCCCTCACATTTCTGGCCATTTTCCCCTCACGTTTCCCGCCATTTTCCCCTCATGTTTCCCGCCCTTTTCCCCTCACGTTTCCTGCCCTTTTCCTCTCACCCTTTCCATTTTTTTCTCCTCACATTTGCCACTGTTTTTCCCCTCACATTTCTGGCCATTTTCCCCTCACATTTCTGGCCATTTTCCACTCACATTTCCCGCCCTTTTCCCCTCACGTTTCCTGCCCTTTTTCCCCTCACCTTTCCCACTATATTTCCCCTCACATTTGCCACTATTTTTCCCCTCATGTTTCCCACTCTTTTTCACCTCGTGTTTCTCGTCATTTCTCCCTGACATTTCCCGTTCCTCCCCTCACGTTTCTTGTCATTTTTCCCTCATATTTCCCACCATTTTCCCATTTACATTTCCCACTTTTTTCACCTTTACATTTCCCAGTATTTTTCCCCTCACCTTTCCCACTTTTTCCCCCTCACAATTCCTGCACTTTTCCCCTTCACATTTCTTGCTATTTCTCCCCTCACTTTTCAATTGTTTTTCCCCTCACATTTCCTGCCCTTTTCTCCTCACATTTCCCACCACAATTACAACTCCATTTCCCTCCTTCTCCCACAGTTTCTCCTCCCATATTTCCACCTTCTCTTAACCCCATTTCCCTTGTTTTTTCTCTCAGCTTTCGCCCCCTTTTTCCTTCACATTTTTCACCCCTTTTCCACCCTGTTGGTGCACAAACGTGGCCCCACACCTGGCAGGAGGTCACGGAAGCTGTTCCCGTCGTGTTTGCGGATGGAGTCGAACACGACGGTCCGTGCCGGCATGTTCACCCCCATGGCGAAGGTCTCGGTGGCGAACAGCACCTGGGGCAGGTGTGGGCAGCTATGGGGCAGGTTTGGGGCAGGTGTGGGGCAGGTATGGGGCAGGTTTAGGGCAGCTTTGAGGCAGCTTTGGGGAAGGTATGGGGTAAATTTGGGGCAGGTATGGGGTAGATTTGGGGCAGGCATGGGGCAGATTTTAGGCAGGTATGGGGCAGCTTTGGGGCAGGTTTAGGGCAGGCATGGGGAGGGCATGGGGCAGGTTTGGGGCATGTATGGGGCAGGCATAGGGCAGGTTTGGAGCAGGTTTGGGGCAGCTTTGGGGCAGGTTTGGGGTAGGTTTGGGGCAGGTTTAGGGCAGGTATGGGGAGGGCATGGGGCAGATTTTGGGCAGGTTTGAGGTAGGTTTGGGGCAGGTTTAGGGCAAGTATGCGGCAGGTTTGGGGCAGATTTTGGGCAGCTTTGGGGCAAGTTTAGGGCAGGTTTGGGGCATGTATGGGGCAGCTTTGGGGCCGGGGGTGCCGCCATGGGGCAGGACCCCGTGTCCCACACGTGGCTCTCCCCACACACCTTGACCAGCCCTTGGCTGAAGAGCATCTCCACGATCTCCTTGAGCAGGGGCAGCACCCCGCCGTGGTGCACGCCGATGCCGCGCTGCAGCAGGTCTGAGAGCTGCAGCACCTGCGCGAGGGGCAACGTGAGGGGATACAGAATGGGGAAGGTGGAGAGAACGTGGAGGGAACATGGTGGGGGAACACGGAGAGAATATGGAGAGAACATGGAGGGAAGAGGGAGAGAACGTGGAGGGAACATGGAGAGAACACAGAGGAGGAACATGGAGAGAATGTGGAGAGAACATGGAGAGAACATGGAGAGAACACGGAGGAGGAACATGGAGGAACATGGAGAGAACGTGTAGAGAACATGGAGGGAACACGGAGAGAATGTGGAAGGAATATGGAGAGAACACGGAGGAGAAGATGGAGAGAACATGGATGGTGAACGTGGAGCAGAAACATGCAAGGAATATGGAGAAGGAACATGAAGAATCATGGAGAGAATGTGGAGGAATCACAGAGAGAACATGGAGGGAAACATGGAGGGAACACGGAGAGAATGTGGAAGGAATATGGAGAGAACACGGAGGAGAAGATGGAGAGAACACGGAGCAGAAACACGGAAGGAATATGGAAAAGGAACATGGAGAGAATGCAGAGAAATCACAGAGAGAACAAGGAGGGGAACACAGAGAGAAGGCGAAGAGAACACGAAGGGAACACGGAAACAACATGAAAAGAGCACGGAAAGAACACAGAGTGAAGCTCCTCCACACCCCCACAGCACCCCAACCCCAGGCGCAGCCATCACCCACACCCCTCCCACGTCCCAAAAGCGCCCATTTTCCCCCCAGAACGCCGCGGGGCCCCCACCTGCGGCAGGCGGCGGTCGGAGCCGCGCAGGCGGGCCAGGCAGCGCGTCAGGAACTGGCGCACCTGGGCGCGCTCGGGGCCGCCCAGCAGCTCCAGCGAGCCCAGCGCCGCCGCCTGCTCCTCGCAGCGGCCCCGCGAGAAGGTGAAGGTGACGGCGGGCAGCAGCTCCCGCTCGCGGAGGGTCTCCAGCAGCGACAGCCAGACCCCCCGCTCCTGCACGGGGGAAAGACGGGCTCAGCGGGACCCCCGCTGCCGCGCCCCGAAGCTCTGCGCGTGTTTGCTGCTCTGCTCCTTCTTGGCCTCCACCGCCGCGTAGTACCTGGGCAGGTGAGGGACAGGTGAGACAGGTGAGGGACAGGTGAGGGACAGGTGAGGGCAGGTGAGACAGGTGAGGGACAGGTGAGGGACAGGTGAGACAGGTGAGGGGCAGGTGAGGACAGGTGAGGACAGGTGAGGGGCAGGTGAGGGCAGGTTCTTGGGGCAGTTTTGGACGTGTTTTTGGGGCAGATTTGGGCAGGTTTTTGGGGCAGTTTTGGGCATGGTTTTGGGGCAGATTCGGGTGGGTTTTTGGGGCAGGTTTGGGCATGGTTTTGGGGCAGATCCGGGTGGGTTTTTGGGGCAGATCCGGGCGGGATTTTGGGGCAGTTTTGGGTGGGTTTCAGGTTTTTGGGGCAGTTTTGGACGTGTTTTTGGGGCAGATTTGGGCATGGTTTTGGGGCAGATTCGGGTGGGTTTTTGGGGCAGGTTTGGGGCAGTTTTGAGCATGGTTTTGGGGCAGGTTTGGGCATGCTTTTGGGGCAGGTTTGGCCCAGTTTTGTGCGTGTTTTTGGGGCAGTTTTGGCCATGTTTTTAGGGCAGATTCGGGTGGGTTTTTGGGGCAGATTTGGGCAGATTTTTGTGGCAGTTTTGGCAAGGTTTTTGGGGCAGTTTTGGGCAGGTTTATGAGGCAGTTTTGGGCAGCTTTTGGGGCAGATTCGGGTGGGTTTTTGGGGCAAGTTTGCGGCAGTTTTGGGTGGGTTTTTGGGGCAGATTTGGCGAGGTTTTTGGGGCAGTTTTGGGTGGGTTTTTGGGGCAGATCCGGGCGGGATTTTGGGGCAGTTTTGGGTGGGTTTTTGGGGCAGTTTTGGGTGGGTTTTTGGGGCAGATCCGGGCGGGATTTTGGGGCAGTTTTGGGTGGGTTTTTGGGGCAGTTTTGGGTGGGTTTTTGGGGCAGATCCGGGCGGGATTTTAGGGCAGTTTTGGGTGGGTTTTTGGGGCAGATCCGGGCGGGTTTGGGTCTCACCCCTGCGTGCTGAAGGCCCCGCCCGGGCCCAGCAGCTGGAACAGCTGGTGCCGGGTCCGGGAGCTGTTCCCGGTGAACAGGAAATGCTCCAGCGGCACCGGGCGCCGCGGGGTGCTGATCACCCGCACGCAGCGCCGCTTGGTGCGCCTGGAACGGGGCAAAAAACGGCAAAATTGGGAAAAATGGGATAGGGAAATGTGAGAGCGGCCACAGCGCTGCTTTGTGGGTGTGGAATGGGGCAAAAAATGGTGAAATTGGGGAAAAACAGGGTGGGAGCAGCCACAGGGACCCCCCTGTCCCCCGTGTCCCTGTCACCCCCACCCCAGAGCCCCCACAGCCACCTCCAAAAGCCTCCAGGGACCCCCAAAGCCCCCCGAGGATCCCTGAAATTCCCCCCAGGACGCCCCAGATCCCCCTGGGGTCCCCGAAAGCCCCCCCAGGGACACCCCAAAGCCCCCTGGGGACCCCCAAAGCCCCCCCCCAATCCGTACCCGACCCACTGGGCGAACTCGAGGGCGTTGGGGACGGTGGCGCTGAGCAGCACCAGCTTGACGTGCTCGGGCAGCAGGATCAGCACCTCCTCCCACACCACGCCCCTCTGCAGGGGGGAAAAGGGGGCTCAGGGGGTCCCCAAAACCCACTGGGAACCCCCAAAACTCCCAGGAACCCCCTCAAGCCTCTCTCCGCCCCAGCATCAGCATCATCATCATCGTTCATTAAAAATGATGCACTGCAGGTCACAGATGATGGCAGAGACCACCAAGACCCCCCAAACCCCATGAAGACTCCCCAAACTCCTCCCAGAGACCCTCCTGGACCCCCAGACCCCTTGGGAACCCCCCTTCACCCTCACTGACATAATCCATCCTATCAGATGTCACCCAAGGCAGACCTCAAATGACACCAGAACCCCCAGACCTATCCCACAACCTCAAAAACCACACTGGAGACCCCTCCAGAGCCCCCAGACCCACCCCACAACCCCAAAAACCCTACAAGGGACCCCGCAGGGACCCCCAGACCCCTTGGGAACCCCCTCCCATCATCATTCACATAATCTATCCTATCAGATGTCACCCAAGGCAGACCTCAAATGACATCAGCGCTCCCCAAACCCATCCCACAACCCCAAAAATACCACTGGAGACCCTCCTAGAGATCCCTAGACCCCCCCAAAGACTCCCAAACCCCCCCAGACCCCCACCTCGTCGTCGTTGACGTAGTGCACCTCGTCGAAGATCACCCACTCCAGGTCGCGGATGGTGTCGGAGCCGTTGTACAGCATCGACCTGGGGACGTCGGGGGCTAGATTTGGGAGGGGGTCCCAGCCCCCTGCCCACCCCCCCAGGACCCCCGGGCAGCCCCTCACCGCAGGATCTCGGTGGTCATGACCAGGCAGGCGGCCTCGGGGCGCAGCTGCACGTCCCCCGTCAGCAGCCCCACGTCCCCAAAGGTCTCCCGAAAATCCCGGAACTTCTGGTTGGACAGGGCCTTGATGGGGGAGGTGTAGATGGACCTGGGGGGGGGGACACAGGGGTGGGGNGATCCCCGGGGGAGTCACACCAAAGACCCCCAGGGGGTTTTAGGGGGGCGGCCAGGGAGGGGTTTGGGGACACAGAGGGCGTCACCCAAGGGGGGCTTAGGGGGTCTGGAGGCAGCCAAGGAGGGCTTTGGGGACATGGTGGGGGTCAGCCAGGGCGGGTTTAGGGGGTCTGGGGGCAACCAGAGAGGGGCTTGTGGACATGGTGGGGGGTGACCCCAGAGACCCCCAGGGGGGGTTAGGGAGTCTGGGGGCAACCAGGACAGAGCCAGGGAGGGGTTTGAGGACATAGGGGTCACCACAGAGACCCCCCAGAGGGGTTTAGGGGGTCTGGGGGCAACCAGGATAGAGCCAGGGAGGGGTGTGGGGACATGGGGGGGGTGACCCCAGAGACCCCCGCAGAGTTTTTGGGGCTCCCCAAAGCAGTTTTGGGTCCCCCCAAGGCCGTTTTGGGAACACTCAAAGCGGTTTTTGGGCAAACCCGAGGTGGTTTTAGAGGCTCCCCCAAGGTGGTTTTGGGTTCACTGAGGGGTTTCTGGGGGTCCCCCGAGGGATTTTGGGGGTCTCACCGGGTCATGTGGCGCCGGGCCAGCGCGATGGCGTACTCGGCCACCGCGGTCTTGCCGGCCGAGGTGTGAGCGGCCACCAGGACGGAGTGACCGCGCTCGAGGCACAGGGCAGCGCGCTGCTGGAACGGGTCTGGGCGAAACGGCCACTGGGGGGGAGAAAACGGGGGGCTAGGGGGCACCCCAAAACTGACAGAGCACCCCAGAACCCCCCAGAGCACCCCAAAATATCCCAAAATATCCCCAAACCCCGCAGTGACCGCGCTCGAGGCACAGGGCAGCGCGCTGCTGGAACGGGTCTGGGCGAAACGGCCACTGGGGAGGGGGGAAATGGGGGGCTGGGGGGCACCCCAAAACTGACAGAGCACCCCAGAACCCCCCAGAGCACCCCAAAATATCCCAAAATATCCCCAAACCCCGCAGTGACCGCGCTCGAGGCACAGGGCAGCGCGCTGCTGGAACGGGTCTGGGCGAAACGGCCACTGGGGGGGAGAAAACGGGGGGCTGGGGGGCACCCCAAAACTGACAGAGCACCCCAGAACCCCCCAGAGCACCCCAAAATATCCCAAAATATCCCCAAACCCCGCAGTGACCGCGCTCGAGGCACAGGGCAGCGCGCTGCTGGAACGGGTCTGGGCGAAACGGCCACTG